>CM025785.1:29496121-29543582 GCA_014636745.2 Centella asiatica | reverse complement strand
TGGATACTGATGATGACATGGAGGAATTCATGGCATTCATGGTCAAACAATTTAAGAAATTTAGGGCTAGCAAAAAAGGAAGAAAATCATCGAGAAAACCTAACCCTAAACGAGAAGGTCAAAAAGTCACCTTCGACTTAAAGAAAATAAGATGCTACAATTGTGATGGGTTAGGGCACTTTGCCAATGAGTGCAAGAAGCCTAGATCTAATGATAGATCTAAGGATGAAAAATCAAGGAAGGACTTTGCTGACAAGAAAGCCAAATCCAAGAGCAAAGCCTTGATTACTGAGGGAAAAGATTGGATTGACAGCGATTCTGATGAAGAAGTTGTCAACTTTTCCCTAATGGCTCGTAGTGACGAGTCAAGTGATTCTACAAAGGTATGTGATGCAAATCAGAATTTTAACGTGCTTAATTTACTTGATACATCTAGCATTGAAAGCATGCAAAAAGATATGTCTGATTTACATGTCAGTTTTAGGTCTTTGACTATAGAGCATACCAATGTAAAAGAATCACGTGACATTCTTTTAAAAAGAAACAAGTTTCTTGAAGAGAGATTGACACAGTTTGATACCATCAAGTCTGACTTAAACAAAGCACATCATATGATTGATGCTTTGAAAAAGAGGGAATATTACTTAGTAGAGCAACTTGAAATTGCTCAAGCTAAGATTAAATAATGGAATACTTCCTCTAAAAAGTTATCTGACTTGGTAGGGTATCAAACAATAGGTCAAAAATCTGAACTAGGTTATGATGAAAATCTAGATAACAGCTCAGATTTAAATGATCAATTTGTAGCTGCAAACTCCTCAACTAGTAAGCCAAGTTTTAAAAGAATTAATTTTGTATCTCCTGTTATTGAACCTAAATTTATAAACACTCAAGATCAACATATTACTGCAAAAACAGAAATTGATCAAAAGACAGTTAATGTTGTTGATAAGAGTGAATCAAAAAGATTAAACATTGGATTCATGACAAAGACACAATTGAATAAAAAACTGGAAGCTCTTTCAGATAAAAAGGCTGAAAAATTGGTGGAGTTAAGCAGAAAGAAGAAAAATAGGAATGGAAAGATAGGCATTAATAAACATACAAACTATACTAGAATGCCTGATGCTCCTAGAAAGACATGTCATGTATGTGGAAACCCCAACCACATAGCTATAAACTGTAGGAGGAAAAATAAAATTCCTATGCTTGAGACTGCACCTTCAAAGAGAATAAAAGATAAATCACCAATAAAAAGGTTAGATAATCTTTGCATTAAAACTGAAAATTCTAAACTTGGCAGTCTTTCACAAACAAGTAGCAAGACTATTGATCGTCCTATTCTAGTTAAAACTGTTAAAAGACAATCAACTCAATCTGAGTCAAGTCTTGAGTCTACAACTAGTGAGAAAGGATCCAAGAAAATTTGGGTCCCAAAAATCTCAAACTAGTTATTCTCTACTGTGCAGGGCAAAAGGAAGAAATCGTGGTACTTGGACAGTGGATGTTCAAGGCACATGACCGGAGATAAGACCCTGCTAAAACAGTATGAAGAGAAAAGTGGCCCAAAAGTCACTTTTGGAGATGACAGCAAAGGCCATACAATGGGATATGGCAATGTTGAACATGGAGATGTCATCTTCACAGAAGTAGCACTGGTTGATGGCTTAAAGCACAACTTGTTAAGTGTAAGTCAACTATGTGATAAAGGATTCCATGTCACCTTTAAAGAAGACCTATGCCAGGTGTGTGACAAGGAATCTGGGAATGTGATATTGACTGGAAAAAGATAAGGAAATTTGTATATTGCAAATCTTATTTCTTTTACTGATCAAATCACATGTCTGTATAGCAAAGCTTCAACTGATGAAAGTTGGCTTTGACATAAGAAGCTTTCCCACTTGAATTTCAAGAACATCAACAAGCTTGTGAGGAAAGGACTACTAGCTGGCATTCCACAATTGGAATTTATACAAGATGGATTATGTGATGCATGCTAGAAAGGGAAACAAAAAAGTGTATCATTCAAGAGCAAACCAGCAACATCAATCACTGACCCACTACAATTGTTACACATGGACTTGTTTGGTCAAGTGAATGTGATGTCTATTTTAAGAAATAGATATGCCTTGGTTATTGTGGATGATCACACGAGGTATACTTGGGTAAAATACCTCTTTACAAAAGATGAAGCTGTTCAGTTAATAATTGATCATATCAAGAAGATAGAAACTGAGTCAGGAAAAACAGTAAGGGTTATAAGGAGCGATAGAGGAACAGAATTCAAGAATTTCCAAGTACTTGAATTCTGCACTGAAAAAGGAATAACTCATCAATTCTCAGCTCCAAGAACACCTCAACAAAATGGAATTGTTGAGAGGAAAAATAGAACCCTTATTGAAGCAGCAAGGACTATGTTACAAAAGGCTAAGCTTCCCACATATTTTTGGGAGGAAGCTATAAGCACTGCTTGCTTTACACAGAATAGATCCTTGATTAACAAAGCATACAACAAAACACCTTACGAGTTAATGACTGAGAGAAAACCTTCTCTCAAGTTCTTACATGTGTTTGGTTGTAAATGCTTTGTACTGAGAGATTCATCAGAGTCAAGGGGAAAGTTTGACAACAAATCTGATGAAGCAATCTTCTTAGGTTATTCTCTGTCAAGCAAAGCATACAGAGTATATAATCTAAGAACAAATGTCATTGTGGAATCAATTCAAGTCATGTTTGATGATAAAAAGATTCCAGGAATGATTGGACAAGGATTGCATGAACCTCTCAGTTTTGAGAATGAATTGGATGCATGGGAATATCCATCAGAGACTACTGAACAACCCCAAGATAGCAATGATCCCTACATAATTGAGGGGGAGTTAACAGTTGTGCATGAAGTGCCTAGAACTAATACTCTATCAGAAAATAGAATGTTAGATGAAACTCAAGAGACTGGTAACATTAGTATCCCATCGGAGACTAATGGTCTACCAGAGACTAGAGTCACTGATGCACAATCAGAAACTATATTGACACCAGAATCAGTAGAAATAAATAGCTCAGGGGGAGCTAATAATGAAGGAGTCAATGGTTCAGGGGGAGCAGTCTCTGATCATGAAGCTAGAATGGATGACACCAATCTAGAAAATGTAGCCTCAACTTCAAGATCAAATCTGCCACGTGCAATTCCATGGTTGAGAGACCACACGCCAGATTTGATAATTGGTAGTTTAGAGGATGGAGTCAAGACTAGAAGTGCAACTCAAAATGAATGTTTATATCTCAGTTTTCTCTCAAAGATTGAGCCAAAGAAAATTGAGGAAGCACTTCAAGATCCTGACTGGATAATTGCCATGCAAGAAGAATTGAACCAATTCACTCGAAACAAAGTCTGGAGACTGGTACCTAAACCAAAGAATAGATCAATTATTGGTGGCAAATGGGTCTTCAGAAACAAAATGGATGAAGCTGGTACAATTACAAGGAACAAAACAAGACTGGTTGCAAAAGGATATTCTCAAGAAGAAGGAATAGACTATGATGAAACTTTTGCACCAGTAGCAAGACTTGAAGCAATACGAATCTTTTTGGCATATGCAGCCTACAAGGACTTCAAGGTGTACCAGATGGATGTCAAAAGTGCTTTCTTAAATGGAAAATTGGAAGAGGAAGTCTATGTTTGCCAACCCCCAGGTTTTGTTGACTCCAAATTTCCAAATCATGTCTATAGGTTAGACAAAGCACTTTATGGCTTAAAACAAGCACCAAGAGCCTGGTATGATACTCTATCTCAATTTTTAATTGAAAACAAATTTGTTAGAGGTATCATAGATAAAACATTATTTTATAGAAAGCAAGGCTCTGATATTATATTGGTGCAGATATATGTAGATGATATTATATTTGGGTCTACAAATGAAAATCTTTGTAAAAAATTCTCAAAACTTATGCAGTCTAGATATGAAATGAGTATGATGGGAGAATTAACATTTTTCTTAGGATTGCAGATTAAACAATCACCTGATGGAATATTTATCCGTTAGTCAAAATACATCAAAGACTTACTGAGAAAATATGATTTGATTGATTGTGCACCTGCAAAAACACCCATGCCTACTTCCACTAAACTAGATAAAGATTTAAAAGGAAAGAAAGTTGATATCACTAGTTATAGAGGAATGATAGGCTCTCTTTTATATCTAATTGCAAGTAGACCTGATATAATGTTTGCTACATGCCTGTGTGCTAGATTTCAAGCTGACCCTAGAGAGTCACATTTGATTGCTGTAAAAAGAATACTCAGATATCTAAAGGGTACCCCAAACCTTGGATTATGGTATCCCAAAGAATCTGATTTTAAACTAATTGGTTATTCAGATGCTGATTATGCAGGGTGTAAGCTTGACAGAAAAAGCACAAGTGGAAGCTGCCAACTTCTTGGAGGCAGACTTGTTTCTTGGTTCAGCAAGAAACAAAATTCAGTTTCTACTTCAACAGCAGAAGCTGAATACATCGCAACTGGGAGTTATTGTGCTCAAATCCTATGGATCAAGAATCAACTCCTAGACTATGGTATGTCATTATCCAAAATTCCTATTTATTGTGATAATACTAGTGCCATAGCAATAACAGAAAATCCAGTGCAACATTCAAGAACAAAACACATAGATATTAGATATCACTTCATAAGAGAACATGTAAGTGAAGGTAATATCGAATTACACTGGGTAACAACTGATAAACAACTTGCAGACATATTCACAAAACCTTTAGATGAATCTACCTTTTCTAGATTAGTTTCTGAATTAGGAATGTTGAATTATGCCTCTAAAAATTGATTATTTTTTTTTAAACAAGTTGTTTAGTTGTATGCAGCTAGAATTAATTTTCTGGAAATAAGCTGTTTTATTAAAACAGAATTTCAGGAGCTAGAATTTTATTTCTGGAAAAAGTTGATAAAATGAATAATCAAATGATTGATTATTGAATAATATGAGCTAAAGTGAGTAAGAGACTAACTAGTCCCTGATAGTTGTTTTTAATTAGTCCCCGACTAAATTAAAAAAAAATTAAACTATCAGAGACTATCTTAGTCCCCGATAGTTAATACTATCAGAGACTATCTTAGTCCCCAATAGTTAATACTATCCAAGACTATCTTAGTCCCCGATAGTTAATACTATCAGAGACTATCTTAGTCCCCGATAGTTAATACTATCAGAGACTAACTAGTCCCCGATAGTAAATTCTATCGGAGACTACCTTAGTCCCTGGTAGTAAACCCTATCGGAGACTAATATTCTTCTAGTCTCTTACGAGTGAACAGATCAGAGATTAGAACAATCTCCGATCGAGGGTAAACTGGTAGTTACCCATCCATAGGAATTGCAAACATTTCTAACAAATTGATAAAACAAATTTCAAACATCTTTGCAATCACAATCACTCAAAGCTCTGAAATTATTTTCTCTCTGATAATACTCTGCAATTTAACCCTCTTTTAAGTTTCTTTCAAAGTTCACAGATCTCTTGCAATGGCCGCTAAAACAGTTGCTTTCAAGTTTGGAGACGTTGATTTCATTAAGACCAACCATGCAGGGGTGGCTGATAAAAATGTCTTTGAAGCCCAGTACCACCCCTTCGTGGATTTTCTTCAAAACTCCACACTAACTTACGCCATTTATGAAGCTCCAGTCCAAGCCGCTGAGGTCGTCACGGCTATTTGGTCCACTGCTACCATACAAGGTGCAAAAACTGACTCACCTATGGTAAGTTTCAGGTATGCAAACACTACTTATACTATAGATCATACCGTTGTAAATAATGCTTTACATTTACCAATTTATGAAAACTTTGACTCCCCTGCCTCTGATGAAGAAATAATTTCTATGTTGAAAAACCTAAATTATTCTGCTAAAATTGGGTCTGTTGGGTCTATTACACGACCCCATCTAAGGCAAGAGTGGTCACTGTTCTTTGACATAATTACTAAAACTTTTACAACAAAATGCAGTGGATATGATGCTATCACTACACTCACACAACAAATTGCTTTTAGTGTGTTGTATGGTAGACATCTAAACATTGGGCTTTTAATTCTGCAAAACTTGTTGCCAAAACTTAAAACCAGTAAAACTAAAATTTATTATGTTAGGTTCTTGATGATGATTGCTTATTATCTAATCCCTAACCTAAATATTACTGGAATGCAAGTTGTACCAACTGTTTTGCAGAGTAAAAGAATAGTCAAAGATATGAAGAACTCTGCAAAGGTAACTGTTCCTTTATTTTTCCCTCATATCATGAGATCTACTCTTATTGATAGGTTTCCCAATCTTTACTCTTTGCAATTTTTTGAGGATAATAAAAGCCAAAACCCTGTAAATCCTCCAACAACTTCACCACAACAATCAATAGTCCCCTCCACAGTCTCCCAAAAGACTGTGGTTGTAAAAACCAAGACAATCACAAAACTCCCAATTAAGAGAAAAATAATTGAGGGAGCAAGTGAGGACGAGGGAGAACCAGAAGCTGAAGTTCCACTTCAGAGGAAAAAGAGAATTATAACCCTTAGCCAAGCCCAATCCAGTGCTTCTCAAAAAGCATTGGAGGCTATAAGGACAAACAGTGAACTGTCACCATCCTCCCAAAAGGATGTTGACATTGAAGAAAGTTCCCAACCAGGAACATACTATACAGAGTCAGCACAAACTCTTGGTCACAACCAAGAGGAACCCATAAGAGAGTTAATAAAACAAAAGAGTGACACAAGGAGTGCACACACAGAGTCATCTATTGATGTTCCTTAATTTTTAATTTCTGAGGAACAGCCAACACTCCCCACTGTACATTCTTCTCCTTTTTCTCCCATTCTTGATTCTTTTGATGTAAATATAACTGATTCTCTTGATTTTTCCCAAGAGGAGCCAATACTCGAGACAAATTCTCATACAATTTCCATGGATAGCTCCCTAGCCCAAGATACACAAAGGGAACCCCCTATCCATGCTGTCACAAGCACTTCTCAAACCCCCACTTCTATAGGAAAGAGTGACACCATCCAAATGAGTGAGGTTGTGAGAATAAATAGTGAGAGTCAGGCTCCTGACCTGGAAAAAGGAGAGTACATACACATAAAAGAGAGTCAAGCTTTAGAAAGCTTGGAAAAAGGAGAGCATGAGAAGCTGGGTGCCCAACCCCAGGCAAAAGGAGAGTGTGTGAGCAAGGATGAGATCCTTGAAGAAAATAAAAGAGAGAAATTCTCAGCAGGTGATTTTTTAAAACCTGTTGAGACATCCACCACACCAGCAGCCCAACCTTCCTCTGCTCAACAGTCAACTCCAACAGAGGAAATTGGGGGAAGCTCCAGGACAGGGGATGCCACATTACAAGTTATTTCTGACATGTCAAATGCAGATTTTGAGATCCTTTATGGTCTTCAACAATCTCAAGATCACATATCTGCATTAAAGACATCCATGGCACATGAACCTGTTCCTGAAGAAACTGAAGCCGAGAATGTGGACGAGTAGCTCGATGCACAGTTCATAAATTCTCTGGAGGATGCAGCTGCTCAACTAAGGCAGGATTATGTGACCAACATTTGGTCAACAGCAGTTGCACCATCTTCCAAGGACATATTAGAAGAGATAACCAAAGTGGATAAGAAACACACCAAGTTTCACCACTTTTTGGTTATTGGACTTAATTCAGCAGTCAAGGAAATCAAGCAGCAGATGGAGATTGAGACAAATAAGATTCGACGGAGTTATGAAGGACACTTGCCAAGGAGGACAATCACTGCCATTGATTCTCTTATCAAAGAAAAGTCCAAAACTGACAGTAGACTTCAAGCCCTAGAATCCAATGTCAGTCTCCTTCTCCAAAAGCAAGATCGAATGGAACAACTTATGCTGTAGGCACTACCACAATTGGCTACCTCCTCCAAACCCCAAGATGCCGATGTTAAAAAGGGGGAGAGTAGTCATTTCAAACCACCTGTACAATCATCCAAATCTACTGTTCCAGACTCAAGTGCTTCCTTGCAGATGCAGATGGAATTGCAAGCATTAAAAGAGAAAACATTGAAAGAAAATGTTGCACTGCAAGCCTATAAAGAACAAATTTTGAAGAAGCATGCTGATCTTGCACAAACAGCAACAACAACATCAACAACAACAACACCACCAGCAGCAACAATTCTTCCTTCTCCCAAACCGACTGCAGAAGCCCCAAGCTCATCAAGAGATAAAGGCAAAGGTGTCATGGTTGAAGATACAAAGAAAAATTCTCTTACTCAACCAGGACAGCCTAAGCTAATGGGAGATGCTATGAAGACTGCTCACTTTCCCACTCCTATTGAACTTGAGCTGGGAGGGAAAGTTGAGTTAGTTAATCCTCGAGATCCAAGATTGATAGATGCTGATGCAATGCTTGCCCAAACACTTCAGCAAGAGGAAGATATGGCTGCAGAACAAGAGAGGATGGAGGAGGAATCTAAGAAGAAAAAACACTCAGCAAGGAAAAGTAGTACAAAGAAGGTGGCTATGACCAGGAAAAGGACTTCAAAATCTACAAAGCAAGAATCTCCAAGGTCAACTGAGACTGCCTTGGTGGCTGTAAGTGGAATAACAAAACCACAAACAGTTCCATCAAGGAAGCTTTATAAAGTTGATATGGCTAGTACAAGTGAAGTGATCAAAGCCCTGAAGAAGAATACAAGAAATATAAATTTGATCAAGGATGAAAATGGCAAGGATTTACTGCATATCTTTTTCAGAGATGGAGACTCTGTGAAGTATGCTAAGCCAGACTTGGAGAAGCAATCAAAAGAAGACTTGGAATGGTTATTGTCTACTGTACTTTTTACTACAAAGCTCAACATGGAATTTCGAAGTCAGATCAAGAAGGCTATAAAGGAGATAAAGAGTGTGGACAAAGAGCCAACCGATCTTCCTGAATCAGTACCTCTTGGATTATGGTATGAGACTTTCCATGGTGAGAAAGTTTTCTTTAACTATAACAAAGATATCAACCGAGTAAGTGAAAATCATATAGAAGGATTTATCAAACTTCTTAGAGATGCAGAAGAAACAACAGAAGTTGTTCTCAAAAAGTTGCTGATGGAAAGGTTAGAACAACTCAGGGAGAATAGAAGGAAAAGAAAAGAGTTGTTGAACTAAAGGTATGTTGTTTGCTGTGAAAGTTGTAATTTTTTTTTTGAAGCCAGACTTATAGGATTTAAACCTGAGTCTTGGTGGAAGCTGAACAAAAGATCAAAGATCTTAGTTCAGAATACATTTGTAGTTAGTAATTCTTTATTCTTTTTCTAAGTAATTGTAATTTTGAGTTTTGACATCATCATCAACCTTGAAATTATGTTTATCATTATGATATTCATAATTAGGGGGAGATTGTTAGGTTTTAGAACATTTGATGATGATTGTCTTTAGATTACTTAGAGTACAAATGTATAGAAAGTGTTAATTAGTAACACTGAAGTTTTGTAGCCAGTAGTTATCTCTTTGTTTGTAATTCATTTATTCTTTGTAAAGAGATACGATTATTTTTATTTGTAATTAACTGCTGGAATGAAGTATCGAAGCTTCAAGAAGTCAAGTTGTGTATTTGATCTGTTAGAGTTTGAAAAAAAAAGGCTTATCGGAGACTAGAAGAACTGGTCAGAGACTAAAATGTTTTAACTGTCGGAGACTAGTTTTTCTATCGGAGACTAAAAGCTTACGTCATCAGAGATTAAAGAAAAAGGAATCAGAGACTAAGCTGACGTCATCGGAGACTAAGCCTTAACATGTCAGAGACTAAATAACACTATCAGAGACTACACAAGCTGACGTCATCAGGGAAAAGTCATTAGGGACTAAACGTACCAGGGACTAAAAGAGTCATCAGGGACTAATTGTACCAGAGACTAAAAGATACGTCAGGGACTAAAGTCGTCGGAGACTAAAAGAAGCATCAGAGACTAATTGTGAATTAATCTCTGAAAGATACAGAGTTCGAATTGAAAGAGGAATGTCTTCCACGTAAAGTAAAATATTATTGAAGACGTAGCTGGTAAGGAAACTCACCAGATATCTTTACCTAATCAAAAAGGAAAGATTGTATTTGATTCGAATAAGAAGCTGAATTTTATTCAGAATAGGAACTGAGTTAATTGTAATTCAATTGTCATAGAAGCTGTAATTAGTTACAGAGAGTTACTTATGACACATAGCATAATACTCCATGTAAAATTCTCATGGTGGGTCTGTCTAGTACACTGTTCTCTAACATGGTACCTATGCATCAACTTAATATATCTCGTATATATTTATGACCAATGAGATGTGGCCATCAGTCAATCCACATACTAGTCTCAATGTATTATTGTTGTCCCACTAACAATAATACTCGACTAGGGACATTTAAGAATAATGATATATACAACATACTTATATGATCTCATATTCAAGTCACATACTTGAATCCATATAATTAATATCATTCTTCTAAGGACATTTATTATGTTAACATTTATATAACGCAGTAAATAAAACATAATAAAGGAAATTAACATTTAACCAAAACATAATATAAATATAGTGTCACAATCATTATATAATTGGTCACTAAGGCATACTCCAACAATTAAGTCTACTATTGAATGTCATACGTATGCACATAGCAGACCACAATGAAATAGCATTGGCCCGCTATTGTCATGTGGTAAGAGATATTCTCAATAGGCCCCTGTGCCGAACAGTATTGACGATCAAGTCATAGTACTGAAAGACGTCCGAGGACTTATGTGGATTCCTTATTCCTTCTTTTCAGAGACATGATATTTTCAATATTTCTTTTATCCAAAGTTATGGATTCTCTCTATTTGAATTCATCAGTTGAGATCATAATATTATTTTGATGTTTTGAACTAGTTTCTTATCCAAGTTTATTTTAGATGCCTTATATTATATTACTTGTTGAGCTTTTGTTGCTCATGCTTGCTTGATAGTCTTTCAGTTCAACACAAGAAAGAAGAAAGTTATAAGGGTAAAGAAAGGTCATGCCAGTACTAGTAGATCTGGCAGTTTAAGGCTCATAAATAGGATTTTCGGTTGGTTTGATCTTGTTTTGTTTTCAAGAAAAAGACAGGTTATTCCGCTGCTAAGAACTTTCAAAATAATGTTTGTAATAATTATTATGTGTACTCCATTTTCAATTATTATTATTATAAAGAAAAGAGGTTTTTGTGTGATAGCTCTTTGTATCCCCCTTTGGCAACCAAATTTTCCACTGAAAGGCCTAAGTCTGAACAGTTAATATTAAACTGACGACGTTGGTCTATGGTTGGGAAATTAGGGCTGCCATAGTTTGGCTTTGCCAAAAATAAAGATGAACCCTGTATAAACAAGAGGGTCAGTGGTAATTATATTGTATTCCTAGTATTATATGTTGATGACATATTGCTTTTTGGGAATGACACTCTTTCCCTGCAAGTCATGAAGACATGGTTGGAAAAATGTTTCTCTATGAAGGACATGGGCAATGCTGCCTATATTTTAGGCATCAAGAACTATAGAGATATATCAAGGAGATTTCTCGGATTAACTCAAAGTATATACATTGAAAAGGTGTTGCAACGGTTCAGCATGCAAGAGGCCAAAAGAGGATATATACCAATGTCTTGTGATATATCTCTCTCTAAAACTCAAAGTCCTATATCCCAAGATGATGGGAATCATATGAATAAGATTCCATATGCGTCAGCAGTTGGATCTATTATGTACGCAATGATATGTACACATCCTAATGTATCGTATACCTTGAGTATGACGAGTAGATACTAGTTAGATCCATGTGAATATCACTAGGCAGTTGTCAAGAACATCCTAAAGTACTTGAAAAGGACTAAGGATTCATTCTTGATATATGGAGCTCAAGAGGAATTGGCAGTAAAGGGTTACACATATGCCAGTTTCCAGAGTGAAAAGGATGACTACTGATCAAAATCGGGTTATGTGTTTTGCCTAAATGGTGGAGCTCTGAGCTGGAAAAGTTCAAAGTAAGATATAGTTGCTGATTCTACAATAGAGTCTAAGTATATAGCTGCTTCAGAAGCAACTGAAGAGGTTGTTTGGATTAAGAAGTTCATCACTAAACTTAATGTTGTTCCAACCTTTATTGACCTAGTTAATCTCTACTATGACAACAATGGAGCCATCGCACTTGTCAAGGAACCAAAATCTCACCAGCGATCCAAGCATAAACTTAGCTAATATCATCTCATCCGTAAAATCATTGACAGAGGAGATGTATATATATGCAGAATACTAATAGATAATAATGTTGCAGATCCACTAACTAAGGCTCTATCACAGCAGAAGCATGATGATCACACTAGTTCCATTGGTATTAGTTACATGAGTGATTGACTCTAATGCAAGTGGGAGATTGTTGGAGTATATGCCCTAGGTGTCAATTATTTGAGAATTGTCATGGCACACTTGTAATTATGTTTTGATTTAATAAATAATGTTTAGTTTACTATGCTTCAATTTACTGTGTGATATAATTGTTAAGATAATAAACGTCCCTAGAATAATGAATACAAACTATATTGGTTCAAGTATGTGACTTGGAACATGATATCATGTAGTTGCAAAATGTATCAATATTATTAAACATCCCTAGTTAAGTATTATTGTTAATGGGACAACAATGATACATTGAGACTAGCATATGTGTTGACTGATGACCAAATCTCATTGGTCATATATATGTCAGATATCAAGTCAACACATAGGTACATGTTGGAGAACAGTGTACTGGATTAACCCACCATGAGAATTCTACATGTAAGTGAAGTGTCATAAGATATTCTCATAGTGACAATGATGTAATGGTCCTTCGACCTAAAATCATTACATTTCTACACGAGAATTCATATAGTTTGATATCACCAAAAGTTATTTAACTGGACAGACCAAATGTGAATAATTTAGACGAGATTTTCTTCTCCTATGTAAAAAAGGTATGTTTGATTTGTAAAAGAAAATATGTTTGGAGTTATTGGATCAACTAAATTTGATTGTACTACAAAGTGACTTTGAGGGCAAACAGTAATATGATGGAGTAGGTTACTATCTAGAATATTAATATGAACAATGTTGATATTAATGTCAAAACTTTAATTCTTATAACTTTCTCTTGTTTGAAATATATTTAGATATGTTTTTAGCCAATTTGATGTCATTTTCTCGAATAATAACATTTTTACATATTAAAATTTTGAAATAGTAGTAACAAATAAGGAAATAATAACATTTATTCTCAATGTTACTTTTTTTTTTTTTGTCAATTATGAAGTTGAGATCCCTTCTTGATATCTCTTATTAGGGGTACGCATAAAACTGAAAAAATCGAAGAAACTGACCAAACTGAATAAAACCAAAACCCAAAAAAAATTGATGACTAATAATTTGTAGTTAAAGAAATCTAATATAGGATTGGTTGGTTTTGATTTTAAGTTTTAAAACATCGAAACCAACAAAATCGACCATTTCAAATTTCATAAATGTAAAATAATATATATTTATATATATTGTATTATAATTTCAGAGTTATTTTATGTAATATCATTAATAATTTAAGTTTATAAAATTATAATAATATTTTTTACTTGATTACTTATTCTTTTATGTAAATAATAAACGCATACTAGATATAACAAAAATTACAAAGTTTTAAGTGTTAACATTAATATAGTTGTATAAGTTTTATTCTACTAATATTAGAATTAAAAAATTTATAAATTTGTTAATTGTAAGAAAAACCGAATTAAAACCGACTTGTTATTATATAAATCGAATTGAAAACTGAAAAAACCAAATATAAATGGTCTATTTTAGTTTTGTTAGTTTGAAAATCGAAACATTCAATCAAATTATTTTTTTAAGGAAAAACCGACAAAACTCATCGTTATGTACCCGTATCTCTTCTTTTTGCTTTTAAATTTGTTAGTAAAAGATACATTTGATTTGTAAAAGATAAGTTTGATCATTAAAATATAATATGTAGTTATTTGAATCAAGTGAACTTTATTTTGCAAAATAGTAATGTGAGTACTAAAATTGTCTAAATTATTAAGGACAATGTTACTATTCATATTAATCTTTTCAATCTTCTTCTTTATCTTCCTTTTTATTTGTTTGAACTGCATTGTCATATATTTTTTGTTGATTGGATGTCCTCTCAAATAGTATCATCAAAAGAAACACTAACAGAAAAACAGTAACATCATATATAAACAATACCTGTCGATAAAAATATAACAATAATATAGGTATTTTATAACTAAAAAACACTATTATGGAAAATTCAAAAGTATGGACATTAATGTGGAATTTTAGACTTTGTATCGTACACAAATCTGAAAATTGCCTAGGTATTATTATTAGTCTGTAAGGTTCGACAAGGTTTGAAACCTGATCACACCCGATTTGAAACCTGATCACACTCATCATCAATTACCTTGTATGATTTTTTATTAATTTGTAAAATTCGAAATTCTGACTTACTCACTTTTAAAAGAAAGTAGTCAATAACCAATGAGGCAACGCCATGTCATGAATTTTATTTATTTATTTGTTAGCAGCGAAGGTCTTGACTAGAGTTGTTAATAGTGTCGGAGCCCAAAATCAGGAGTATGTCAAAGTTTATTTATTTTATGTGAGCAATGAAGGTCTCGGTTAATATGGTTGTTTACAATATCGTTAGTTTTATACTTATAAATCTTAAAACTACTAGGTCTATATTACTTTTTAAAATATGAATTAATAAGTTATTATTTCATATAATTATGGTTTTGAAGTTGTTTTTATAGTTATTATAACTATCTAAAATAATTTACATTGTTTAATGTTAAATATATTTACTTTATTTTAATTTAATAAAATTTATTAATCTGAAATTTCATAATTTAATTTATGCTTTTTATTTAACAATTGTATTGTTGTGTTTTATTTTTGGTCGGTTCTATAGTTGTAGAATTTATTTGTTTTATTCTTTAATTGTTGATTATCTTGTTAGATTTTTTTTTTTCTTTTTTTGTTGTGATGTTTTCAGCTTGAGAAATATGAATAGTTGTTGGTTGATATTTCATTACGATAATCAAAAGGATTATAAGATTTTTTTTTTAATTGTGATAGAGATGAGATCAGATTTGAAAAATAAAATTATAATCAAATATGAAAACCCACGTTTTCGAAACTAAATTGGAATTGATTATCCAAATTATTAGAGATAAGATCTTCTTTTCTGAATTACTATTATTATGTGTTAAATTTTGTGACACACGGAACTGAGAGTATGAGACATGAGTGATGTGTTTCTCTCTTTAATTTATCATGTGTTAGATTTAGTGACACAACGAGGTGAGACATGTGCCATGTGTGTTTAGTTAGTGAACTTTAGCAATCAAGTGAGAGGCCGAGAGTTAAAATTTTGTCGATCACCTAATTTTTTTTATAATTAAAAAAAGGTATAAATTTGTTAAAAACAACTTGATTAATATTTCAATTACAGAGTAGCTCAATTAAATTGCTAATCTGCCATTCCGTTTATAAGAGCATTTGTATTTTGAGAGTATTGAGAAGAAAATGGCATATTTCAGTTGGGTGATTCTTAAGAAGACAGAGAGAACTGGTAAGGTGATCCTCCTCCTTTAATGATCGACTGTTGTACAAAAAACCTTTGTTACTATAAAGGCTTCCATAAGGGTAACACATATCGAATATAATTGCATTTCTTCAACAAATACATATCATCATCTTCAGACTATCTTTTGCAACCATTTATGGAAGTTATATACCTAATGCTAAATGACATTTTCCTATTACATTCATCCTGCACATTGTTAGTATCCTGGAAAAAGTCGCCGTCTTCTGAGGAGACCACCCCAGTTGCAACAGCTGATTCAGTACAAAACATCAACCAACTCGAGTTTGTTTTCTTTACCACCAACTTGACAAAAATGGGGTTTGTGAACAGAGCCTTATCTTGAGAAAACAGAACTGCTGATTTCCATTTCAATTTGCTCTACCTATTTGGCATTTACGCCATACATGTATATGTCTGTGTTATGGTCATGCAAACATTGGTAAATGAATAGATGTGGCCGGAAGCTTCATTTTTGTTTTCTTTCGCATGCTAGCATTCTGGAACTGGAAGTATAAGATGGTTCTCTTAAGCTCCACCTAGTATTTTATTAGAGCTGGTAGTGAAGCATGAAGTTCGGCTAAGCACTGAAAGATCCAATTGAGCAGCTGTTCTTTTGGCAGCTCCAAAAGAAGTTCTGCCTGTTTTACCAGGAAAAGTAACGGGGACAGACTTAGCTATGTATAGAAGCACTGTGTAAATCCAAAAATGATCTTAGGCCGCGTCTTATATATATGAAGAAATGTCAACCAACATGGATAGCAACTGGTGTCTTTTACTATAGATAGTCTTGGAAAGAATGTCAAAGAAGAAGAAAGACAACAATAAACTAAAATAGCCATCTAGGCTAACATAAACAACAATAACAAGGGAGAGCGGCAGACCCTCCAAATGCTAAGCAAATTTCAATTACTCAACTTCACCAAACAGGCCTGAGTGACATTATGAAATTATGTCCAAATGATGACCGGATCGAGTTGACTCCCCTCCAACTGGGATTAGTGAAGCCAGGAAGATTGAGGCCCAAAGTATCACAAACATCATTAGCTCTGATACAGTGAAAATCTAAAGACCCCCCCCCCCCTCCTTCCCTCCCTCCCTCCACACGCACACATAAAAACAACTTGCTTCTTACTTTTTTTGCCCTCTGACCTAGTGTAACCAAAGGATTAGGATGATTATTATATGTAAATGTACCTGATTAGGAAAAATTGGAGCAATAATGAACTATGGTCAATTATCTGCAATGTCGTATATCTTTTTTGAACCTTTGGGATGATGGCTTTGTTACAATTCTCATCAATTAGTAAATTCAGACGACCATATGACATGCAATCATCCGGACAAGTGCCAAAACTAGTAGAGTACATATTTATGCACTATGAATGCACATACTTATTTTTGACAATATATGCAAATGTATATAAGCATGAATATGTATGTACTGATTACGTAGATATTTATCAATGAATGGATGCACAAACATTGAACCCAAAAACATATATTTGAATTCATACCTTTATTTGGCCATCCTCAAAAACTAGAGAGTTACGATGTATGTCAGACATCATTGAATCAGTTATCAGTTTGAACACCTTTTTACTCATGCTGGTTATCATGCCAACCATCTTTCCTGAAGCATATATTCTAGTAACTCCTAAATCTGCTGCCATTCTCTTCACATAAAGTTTCTTCAACAAAATTTCCATGGAGTAGGGCTCTTTTCCATATTGACGTCGTAGATTCTCCGTGAATTGCATCAAATTCCAGATGTCCTTTTCAGCAGCTTTCTCCGCTTCATTAATTACTTTCATGGGATTCTCTAGATAATTGATGTACTCAGAAGGAAGATGAGGATTCACATTTACGTCAAGCTGAGATAGGAATGTGAAAATAAATAGTAGGCTTTCAGGCAAAACGCTAATTTTGTATATTGAGAAGGAATGACAATGTATTCAAGATTATATCGGCACCCACCAACCCCCACCCCCTTCCCCCTTTTTAGATGAAGGAAATATTGAATTACATTTTGGACACATCTGGATCTTCCAAACAGATTATCTGCATAGAACCAAATCTATAGCGTACCTAAAAGTTTACCAAGACATCACATACAGATCTGAACTTTCCAATATGTTCCCATTGAATAGATAAAACCAACCAATTTTGGTCTGTATCTTCCAAATTATCAAGAATTTAAGAAATCAGAGACCACAATACCTTTGTTTCTCAGGTAATCAGCGTTTGCTTCTCAGAGCTGCTCTTTGAAATCAGACACCATAATGTTGTTATAAACATCAAAGTTCTCCAGACATAACTTTACTTATTAGTTATTTAGTTATATGACTAACATTTAAATACTCAATATTGGAAAGTAGAGTGCTTTTATTATGATTACTCATATGTAAGTGATTACCTCAACAGAATTGTATGGAACTGAAGTTAAACGATGTTCTTCGACCTGGTTTCCACAAAAGTAACTCTTTAACATGCAGCAAAACTGTGAGGGAATATAAAAATGTGTATTCATGGAAACAAACCAGTATACTTGGTTAGCATTCCATGTAAAACAAGTAAAATAAACTTATACACTTTTTTTCTAGAAAGAAACCACAAATGAGGCTAGAACCAGACTTTTGAACTGAAAAAGCAGCACAGATCAGAAAAAAATTAACAGATGCATGCTAATACATTGTTAATGCAAAAACTAGAGTAGTTTAAGGACTAATAATGTACATACACTTGACAAGCTCTCGAAAAGCATTTCAAAGAAAAGATCAATGCCCACGTTTCCAAGATCCCCTGTTTGTTGCTCACCGAAGATATTGCCGAATCCTCTGATTGCCATATCTCTTTCAGCAAGGTGGAAACCTTGGCCAAGATCTCGGCACTCTTCTAGAGCTGCAAGTCTTTCCTGAAGTATCACAGTTGTCAATGTGACTTTAGGCCTTTTAAGAAAGATCAAATAGGCATTCAAATTATAACAAAAATTGGTACATATAGAGCTACAAAGTACCATAACTTAGCCAAAAAGAAGACATGTCATAAGGACTGAATTAAGCAAAACTAAAAATCTCCTGGGTGTATTCTTACTTGCAAGAGCAAACTTAACAAATATAAGTCAATAATTAGAATAAACCTACCAGCGCTTGATCAGAAAGCAGTGTTTTGTCAGGGTAAAATAGATATGCATGAGCTTCCTTGTCCGCCCTTCCTACCCTTCCACGCAACTATTCAGAAAATACTAACATTAAATGATAGAAAGAAGAGTAACAGAGAAAGATATTGTGTAAGAAAACCACAGGTATCTTTTTCTATCACAAGATAGTGTGGCAACTTAAAGGGTAAAATAATCCAAAGCATAAAGTAACCAAGGTTTGCATAGCCAACCAAAAAAGAATATCATCTGAAATTCGGAATGTATATTGCAGCTTTAGTCAACACTAATTTAGATTTGGATCAAGCTGAAAAGCTGATTCAGGTCTGAATCTGCAAACTCAACCAAACTAAAGGCTCAACCAGTGGCAGATGTAGGATTATACTTCAGGGTGGGGGGCCAAAATGTACTAACATGTAAATTTTAAAAGTACACAGAGATAGATATAACTAAAAACGAATTCATTAAATAAAGATTCATTACTAGAAATACAATATAATAAAGATTCGCAGATGTAGGATTATACTTCAGAGTGGGGGGCCAAAATGTACTAACATGTAAATTTTAAAAGTACACAAAGATAGATATAACTAAAAACGAATTCATTACTAGAAATACAATAATAAATGTGAGAGTTTCGCAATATTTGCATATGATTCTTCATATTCTAAAATCGTTATATGATAGCTTCATTTTCACCCATCTTTTTAGCAAGCGCATCAATTACAACAAGTTAAAAAAAACCGATTATATAAGTCTCAAGTTAATCTTCTTCCATAAGTTGAGTAGGAGAATAATCCTAATGATAGAACTTTTCAAATTGTATTTGAATAGCCAACCAATATGGATAACTTACTCTCTTCGTTCCAAAATTAAAAATACATTTATAAAACGATTATTTTTATGTTCTAAATATATCTATATTATTATGTTATTTGAAGCCATAGTTGTGGTAATTATAATAGGAACCACTAAGTAGTTAAGATAGTGGAGTGAGTTGGAGTAGTGAAATAATGGAATGACATTTAAGGAACTTTATATTTTTTGTAATCTAAAAATAGAAATGTACCACTAATATTGAAACAACTAAAAAGTAAATATAGATCTCTAATTTTAGAATGGAAGAAGTAATATATTATAAGTGTTCTTATTATTTACTACTATATTTCCTACACATATGACATATATACACTAAAAAAAAATATACTGAGTAGGGTCGGCTGACCCCCCTGGTCCTTAGTTGCATCCGCCCCTGGTCTCAACCACAACCTACAAGACCTTAGTAAGTAAAAATTAAAGAAACAAACATAAAGAAAGGGTATCACCTATTTATATTGTCAGACAATGATTTTGACTATTATTATCCAAATTCAATGAATGCAGTAATTCAAGCAAGAAAGATGGGGAAGAGAAGAAGGAAAAGAACCTGGTACAGTTGTGCTAGTCCAAATTGTTGAACATCCTGGATTATGATGGTATTTGCATTTTGGATGTCCAGTCCACTTTCTACTATATTTGTGCATATAAGAATCTTGATGTCACCTCCAGCAAATCTTTCCATGGTTTCCTCAAGTTGTCTTGAGTATTGCTGCCAAAATAGATTGACATGTGTACATATGAAACCTGCTAGAAGATAATGTCTCCATGTAGATGCGTATACAGGGACATCAGAAATGTCTAAAATGATAAAATCATTGAAAAAAACGAAGAAAAAAAGAAAAATTGAAAGCAACAGATTCTTCACAAGATTACATCCACAGTATGATGTTTTATAACAAAGCAATTAATAATAACCAACCCAAAAGGGTGTTATGGTGAAAAGAGGAAAGTGTAAAAGCCAGTTAGTATTAACTGCTTGAAGTAATAAGAACTTACCTTTCCATGAGCAATAGCTATTTCAACATTTGGTAACGACTGTTC
The DNA here is from genome assembly GCA_014636745.2 of Centella asiatica. Classification (NCBI taxonomy): domain Eukaryota; kingdom Viridiplantae; phylum Streptophyta; class Magnoliopsida; order Apiales; family Apiaceae; genus Centella; species Centella asiatica. The sequence continues at coordinate 29,522,791 of CM025785.1, read as the reverse complement.
AAGAAACTCCATAACCTCTGCAAGCCCTGTAAATGTGATTCACAAAACCATAAGATTATTAACAAGCTTAATTGCAAAAAATCACAATAACTGCATATTTAAGGGATGGAGTTTTATTTCTATGGTTGATCATAATTCACTGTTGTAAACTCTCCTAATCAGGTTAGTACTCTACCATCGAGTGGCTAGTGCTTAGTCCAATTAATCTTCTCTTGGCTTTGACTAATCCTGCCTAATCCCAATATCAATCCTCGCCTATGTGCTAGGCAAGTTTTTTTACTGCTAGGTCTGCCTATCGTGTTTTACAACACTGGATCTAATAAGTGTGCCCAACTTTCATATATTAGCATATAATTCCTCCATCCGGTTTTACTTATCCTAGTTTGAGAAACACCATTATTAAGGGAAACAATTATCTCCAAATTGTTGATCTTAATTGCCTTATGTCATTGCTTCCATCTTAGTTAATATCATATCTCCCGACTCTAAGTTTGAGGTAAAATTCTTTGTTAATAAGGTGATCTAAGAATGGTTTTCTACCATTCAAAATAGAAACAAAAAAGAAGTTAATATAAATCATTATATCACAGTGCACATTTATATTACTAAGAAATAAACCAGAGATTCGTGTTCGTTTTACCTTTGATACGAGGCAAAACATAGAAAACCTGGCCAGCTCGATCCAGTTCATGCTTGATTGCTGATAGTACCTTTTCATTGCTGTAAGCTGAAAGATGGGTCTTGATAGGAACTCTTTCAGGTGGTGGTGTTGAAATTAAACTGGATGCAAAAAAGAGGAAATGAAAAGGGAACTGTGGGAGAAAGTACCTCACATAAAAATGTTGAACATATACCTGCCCAAACTATGAATTCTGCATAGTAAAAATACATTACTACTGTACTAGGCATATCAGAAGTTCAATTTTGTGGCTTTACCTAGCATCACGAAATCCAGTCAATGCCAAATAAAGGGTTCTTGGAATAGGTGTTGCAGATAGTGTGAGAACATCAACCGTAGTTTTAAATGAAGCAATCTTCTCCTTCTGTTTGACACCAAACCTCTACAAAGAAGCAGAAAAAGGGAACCATTTGCAAACATGAAATATTCAACTTAAACAAAACAAAAGAAACAAACAAACATCAAATAGTCTAGTATTGTTATAAATCTAAACTTGCAATGCCAAGATTTATAATGAAATAACATCTCAATGATGACATTATATAGATATGCACACATAGAATATGACCTTCTTTCGAGAAACACATTTGGTACTATGCCTTTCTAAGCTTCCAATTCAAATACGATTTAAATATAAGGGGAAAATGCAGAATATTACTTGATTACACCTGGCAGTAGACTATCACCAGAGGACAATATCACATTTTACGGATTTTATGCCATTATAATATCATTATCTCTTTGTATTTCACCCAGTTGACCAGTTCAATGAACTGTAGTTCTTCAATGAATAAAATATACTGGTAGGCTATGAATCACTTTTATTTGAGTCAATATATTAAGTTGACATTCTTAAGAGACATTGCATGGCTTGAAACTGAATAGAAAGATATCTGATAGACAGCATCTGCTTTTCTTTTAATATTACCGAACAGATTCGTTTGTGATTCATCTGAGGAAAGAGCATTTCATCTCTTATGAGCATCTGGAAACGGCAGAAGACTAGAATGGTCTTCAACGAGAAGTTTGTGTTTCATTGTTATTCTTTTTGTTAGAGTATTATGGAGTATGCTGTGTTTTAGAAGGTGCTAGAATAATTAGGGATTACAGATTGAATAGTTATAGGATTTGGTTGTCTTTCCTTTTCCTTTTCTGCTTTTCGTTGTTAGCCTATATAAGGCACCCTTTATTGTACATAGGAGTTAGATAATAATATTAGTCTTTCTCTTCTCGTTTTCCTTCTCAACATGGTACCAGAGCCACCATAATCCAACCCTAATTTTTTTTTTCACACGATGCTACTTCCAGTTCTACCTTCTCTGTGCAGTCCTACTGTCAGAGCCATACCTGCAATCCTACAGCAACTATTCTGGCCGACAACCACCACTACCAGAGTCGGCCTTGAAATCCGAGCCACCTCCAGCCAGCCTCCCCCCATTGGGTCCCTTACACACCCACATACGCGAACTCTGTGGAAGCACGTGAGGCCCACGTGCCTGTCGGACGATTGACAAAAAGTTTTTTTTTGCAAGTATGGCTTATGTGATCCCTCTTCTGTTCTAGTTTTCTCCCCTTTTCCAGAGTTTCATCATGTTTGTTTGTGGCGTTGCTACTGGTTCTTCATTTGATTATATGTTTCTTTTGATTGGGAGTTTCTTTCGTACTGTGATTCCATCTAGACGGCAGTTCCACAAACATGTCTAACTCAACCACAACCTCATCCTCCACATCAGATTTATCAGGTGAGACGGTTAGCAAGCCGTCTTTGACTGTTACCGAAGTGTTCTCTTCATCAAGTCATCTCACAGATAAAAAGTTAGACAGAGTTCAAAATTATGAGCAGTGGTGAAAGTGTTGAAAGGTTGTGAAGTTGGGACTCTTGAGTAGAGAACAAGGCGATCATCTCACAACATATAAATCTAATGACGAGGCATGGAAGCTTGTGGATGCCAGAATTCTTTATCAATTGATGAACTCAATGGAGAGTCATATTATTGATCTTGTTACTCATATAGAATCTGTCAAGGAGCTATGGGACTATCTTAAGGTGCGGTATTCTGGTAGAAATAATCTCAATCGCGTTTACGAGGTCTCTCAAAACTTCTTTTGCGTCGATCGTGCCGGTCATCCCCTTACCCAATTTTTTGCAGACTTTAAGATGTACAAGGAATTGAATTCATTGTTACCTATTACCGCTGATGTTGCTAAGATGCAGGAGAACATGAACAATTAGCTGTTATGGGTTTTCTTGGGGCTCTTGGACCGGAGTTTGATGGAGTTCATTCCCCTTGGGAGTACTACAGTACCATATCTAACTGACACATTTGCTTGTGTCTTCCGCATCTCTCGTGATGGTTCTACCATAGTTGACTCTTCTGATAAGGCGGCTCTTGACTTGCATGGACGGGGAGGAGGCCGGTTTGGAAGCCAAGCAGCTGGTCACTTTCGTGTAAGAGGAGGCAATTTTGGAGGAAGGGGGAGTGGCTAAGGACAGCAGCCTGATGGCAATGCGGGTAGGACATGTTATCATTGTGGTGAGCCGGGTCATGTTCAACGTTTTTGCTGACATCTTCATAATAAACCCACTCAAGGATTTCCGAGATTTGCTCATGCTGCCACAAGTTCAGATTCAGAGATGCCTGGGACATCCCTCTTTAGCTAGTTTGCAAAAGTTAGTGCCTAGTTTGCGTTCATTATCAAAATTAGATTGTGAGTCGTGTCAATTTGGGAAGCACCATCGAGTGTGATGTAGGGGGTTTAAGCCTACAACCTCAGATAGCTTAAATCAGCTTGTTGATGTACGCACAAGAAGTTGATTTAAGGGTCTTGAACGAATCACACGTTCAATGCTATTCGAATCACACGAATAGGATTTTGTTTATATCTCACAAACAAGAAGAAATTGCAGAAATACTCTGAATTTTATTAATCAATCAACTCTATATTTATTGTTCAACATGAGCAGCTATTTATAAGCTGTTAAGATCCCTAATCCTAATTGAAAAGAATATTACATTGGAAAGAAATCTAATCCAATAAGGAAAGAAAACAAACCTATTAAAACTAGGAAACATATACGAAACAAATACGGAAATAATTAAAATACAAGAAAATTAATAACCGAAACTATCAGTGGATAATTAAGCTATTGGAGACTAATTATCCTCTGACGAGCAAATTTGGCTATCGGAGACTAGCTACTCCCACTAGCAAATTATACTATCAGAGACTAACGCCCCCTCGTAGATTTACACTGTCGGAGACTAATTAGTCTCTGATGACGTAGATTTGAACTATCGGAGACTAAGTAGTCTCTGATGACTTTGAACTGTCGGAGACTAAGTAGTCTCGGATGTGACGTCAGCCGTAATCTCCGATGCATAAATTAGTCTCTGATGTGACGTCAGCCGTAATCTCCGATGCAGAAATTCTATTCCATGATGATGTCTCGGCATCCCCTGACATCTCTCACTGTTCACGGCAATCCCAGTATAAAGTCCATGCTTTAATCAACTAAAACTAACTATAAGCTGATTATCCTCTCACATCAGAGTGACTTATCCCAAGAGTCAATAAGTGGTCTGCGCACCCATTTGATATTATTCATTCAGCTGTTTGGGGTCCTTGTCCTATTACATCTCAATTAGGATTTCAGTACTTTGTTACTTTTGTGGATGATTATTCTCGTGTTACTTGGTTTTATTTAATGAAAAGTCATTCTGAAATGTTCATTAGTTTTACTCGTTTTGTTGCTGAAATTAAAAATCAGTTTGGTAAATGTATTCGTATCCTACGCAGGCATAATGCCTTAGAATACTTTTCCTTTCCTTTTACTAATTTTATGACCCAGCATGGTATGCTTCATCAATCTTCTTGCACCGATACCCCACAACAAAATGGGGTAGCTGAGAGGAAAACTAGACATTTCACGGAGGTCACGAGAGCAATGTTGTTTGAAATGCGGGTACCAAAACCTTTTTGGGCTGATGGTGTCCTTACTGCTTGCTTCTTGATTAATCGACTTTCTTCCTCAGTTTTGGATGGTAAAATCCCATTCTCTTTGCTTTTACCAACACAATTACTTTTCCCTTTACTTCCTAAAATTTTTGGGTCTACTTGCTTTGTTTGTGATCATTGCCCTCGGGTCACTAAACTAGATAAGAAGGCACTAAAATGCATATTTGTGGATACTCTCGTACCGATAAAGGTTACCGATGTTACTCTCTAGATCTTAGAAAATATTTAGTGAGTGCTGATGTCTCCTTATTTGAAGGAACTGCTTTTAGTTCTGAGAATACTAGCGTTTCAGAGTTAGACGATGACATTCCTACTTATGTCATGCATAGTCGTTCTTCTGATTCTTCTTTGCAGCCCCATCTCATTCCAGAAATCCGTTATACATATTCTCAGCAACCTTGAATTAATACAGTCCCTGTTGATGCCTCAGTCTTTCCAAACTCTTCGTCGGACGATACTGAACCACTACATTGTGAGGAATCTGATCTTGATTTGCTTATTGCACTTCGTAAAGGTAAACGCACTTGTACTCAATATCCTACAACTGCTACTGATCCATTGGATTAATTGGGGGTTAATTAACTTGTAATTAGGTTTTAGTTAAGTTCTAGTTTTATATTTTTAATAAGTAAGTTTGTTGGAATAAAGCTATCGTGGCCGAGGAATGGATCAGGAGATGCCGAGAAACAAACGTCAGGGGAAGTCGTGTCGAGCATCAGGGGAAGTCGTGTTGGGCGTCAGGGGATGTCGAGCCTCGTCAGGGGATGTCTTTGTGTGCGTCAGGGGATGGTATGACGTCGTCAAGCGGATAGCTAACGCGTCGGAGACTACAACTGACGTCATCAGAGACTAACTTAACCCGTCGGAGACTAATTTCATTTAATACATCAGAGACTAATTATCCTCCGACAGTCATTCAACCCGTCAGGGGATAATTACCCACTGACGGCTAATTATTCACTGACAGCTACAGGAAGTTTATTCTTTTGTGTTTTATTTTATTCCATACTTATTTTGTATTTGTTTCCTATTTAAAATAGGTTTGTTATCTTTCCTTATTAGATTAGATTTCTTTCCATTGTAGTTTTCTTTCCATTGTAGAATTTTTTCCAAAGTACAATTAGGGTTTTATAACCTTATGTTGTACAATGAAAAGAGACTTGAGATTTTGATTAATAAAATTGTGAGTTTTTACTTACGATTATCCTGAAAGTTGGTGGTTAATTCATTTATACTTTCACAACTGATTTGTTTTAGCTTGCGGATGATTAAATTCTTTAAGCAAACTAAATAGATTGATCCTTTAGTGTTGATTTCCTGGTGATTAATTTCTTTACGGAGTCTTCCTAAAATTATATTGGGAAGACCATGGCAGTATGACAGGTTTGTTAAGTATGATGGCAGAACAAATGTATACATTGCCAAGGTAGGCAATAAGAAGACGGCCCTAAAACCTCTATCCTCTCTGGGTGCATGTAAGGAAAGTTTAATAGTGACTGAAAAACAACTCCAAGCTGAACTAGAACAAGAGGGTCGGGGCTACTTACTGATTGCTATCGGTTTTCAATTCGAGCCGCAGTCAGAAGAACCAAACAAAGACGTGGAGAAATTGTTGGGAGAATTTCAGGATGTGTTTCCTGAAGACTTAACCACCCGGGTTACCACCTATCAGGGGAATTGAGTATCAGATTGACTTAATTCCAGGAGCATCATTACCAAACAAGGCAGCTTACAGATGTAACCCCTAGGAAGCTCAAGAGATACAGAGACAGATTGAAGAGCTGATGGAACGAGGTTATGTACGAGAGAGCATGAGCCCTTATGCTGTTCCAACTTTGGTAGTACCAAAGAAGGATGGGACATGGAGAATGTGCATTGATAGTAGGGCAGTTAACAACATTACTATCAAGTACAGATTTCCAATTCCAAGATTAGATGACTTGCTGGATGAACTCCATGGTTCAGTGGTATTTTCCAAAATAGATTTTCGCAGCGGATATCACCAAATAAGGATGAGGGAAGGTGATGAATGGAAGACAGCATTCAAGACAAAAGTAGGTTTGTATGAATGGCTGGTCATGCCTTTTGGACTTAGCAATGCACCAAGTACCTTCATGAGGCTGATGAATGAGGTACTAAAACCCTTCTTGGGAAAATTTGTTGTGGTATATTTGGATGATACACTTATATATAGCAAAAGCGTAGAAGATCATCTTAAACACTTAAGATTGGTGTTTGATATGCTGAGGAAGCAAAAGCTATACGCCAAATTAGAAAAGTGCTACTTCTTGGTGCCTAGCGTAACCTTCCTAGGCTATATAGTTTCTAAGGATGGAGTTTCAGTTGACCCATCAAAAGTGGAAGCTATCAAATCTTGGCCAGTACCAACTACAGTGACAGAGGTAAGATCTTTCCATGGTCTTGCGTCGTTTTATAGAAGATTTGTTAGAAATTTCAGTAGTGTGGTCGCACCTATTACTGAATGCATTAAGGAGGGAAAATTCGAGTGGACAGAAGCTGCTCAAAAGGCGTTTGAAAGGGTGAAAGAGCTGTTATGCGATACGCTGGTCTTAGCTCTACCGGATTTTTCAAGTCCTTTTGAAGTAGAGTGTGATGCAAGTGGAGTTGGCATAGGAGTTGTCCTAGTGCAGAAGAAAAGGCCCATTGCCTATTTTAGTGAAAAGCTCAATGATGCAAGACTGAACTACTCGACTTATGACAAAGAGTTCTATGCAATAGTAAGAGCTCTTGACCATTGGAGTCATTATTTGCGACCGAATCATTTCATATTGCATTCGGATCATGAGGCTTTAAAATACATTCATGGGCAGCAGAAACTAAATCCTTGTCATGCTAAGTGGGTTGAGTTTTTGCAATCATTTAATTTCTCTTCAAAGCATAAACATGGCAAAGATAATGTTGTGGCTGACGCATTATCAAGAAGATATACCTTGTTGGAGGTAATGAGTTCGAAATTGCTTGGGTTTGAATTAATCAAGGAATACTACAAGCTGGACCTCAATTTCCAACCGATAATTGAATCGTGTGCACAGGGAGCTAAAGGGGAGTACGTGTTTCAAGATGGATTCTTGTTTAAAGGTAACTGCTTGTGCATTCCATCTTGTTCAATTTGAGAATTATTGGTTAGGGAAGCTCATGGAGGAGGGTTGGCTGGACATTTTGGCATCATTAAGACGCTAGCAATATTGCAAGAACATTTCTTTTGGCCAAAAATGCAGGGAGATGTTACTGGGGTGATTGTGCGATGTGCGACATGTCAAAAAGCAAAGAGCACGTTTCATCAGGGGTTATACACTCCTTTGCCCGTCCCGAATTCTCCATAGGAGGACGTAGCCATGGACTTCATTGTGGGATTGCCTCGGACTCAACGAGGTAACGATTCAATAATGGTGGTGGTGGTGGACAGATTTTCCAAAATGGCGCACTTCATGGCTTGTCATAAAACGGATGATGCGTCTCTAGTGGCTGATTTGTACCTGAAAGATGTGGTTCGATTGCATGGTGTACCACGAACCATAGTCAGTGACCGAGACACTAAATTTATGAGTTATTTTTGGAAGACGTTATGGAAACTGTTGGGCACTAAATTGTGTTTCAGTACTTCACATCATCCTCAAACGGATGGACAAACTGAAGTGACCAACAGAACTTTGGGAGTGTTGTTGCGTGGGTTGGTGAGCAAAACTACAAAGGATTGGGATGCCAAGCTTGCGCATGCCGAGTTTGCCTACAACAGATCCCCTACCTCCGCCACAAAACATTCACCCTTTGAAGTGGTATACGGTGTAAATCCAAGAATTCCGGTGGATTTAATTCCTTTGCCAAAGGGTGAGTATGTCCATACTGATGCTAAAGCAAAGGCTCAAACTATGATGAAGTTACATGCACAAGTAAGAGCCAGAATTGAAAAAGTGAACGCGAGGTACCAAGCTCTAACCAACAAACATCGAAAACAACCTGCCTTTCAGGTGGGTGATCTTGTTTGGTTGCATCTGCGGAAAGAAAGGTTCCCTAACTTGCGTAAGCATAAGTTAATGCCTCGGTCAGAGGGTCCTTTCAAGATTGTTGAGAAGATTAACAACAATGCCTTCAAATTGGAGTTGCCAGGTGATTATGGTGTAAGTGCAACTTTCAATATCGGTGATTTAGCTCCTTATATTCATGATGACAATGTAGCTCAATTGAGGACAATTGACGATGTAGCTTCAAATTGAAGACATTGGGTGATAAGCAGTCGGTTGCAAATATAAATCTTGCTTGGAAGGAAGTATCCTTAGATTTATTTTCTGTCAATGCATTGGCGAAAGGTTGGTTGGAAGGGGTTTGTCAACCTGTGGTTACTTTACTTGTTAATACTGAGTTAAACAACTTCGGGACTTAGTCGAGAATTAGTCACCAGAGACTGGCGTCAGGGGATGCGTCTGGCGTCAGGGGATAATTAACGCATCGGGGACTAACAATGATGTCATCAGCGGATGTTATTGTTCTATCAGAGACTGAGACTGGCATCATCATCATCAGGGGATGTATTGTGCATCGGAGACTAGTCTTGTCATCGGAGACTAGTCTTGTTATCCGCTTGATAACGTCATACCATCCCCTGACGCGCACAAAGACATCCCCTGACGAGGCTCGACATCCCCTAACGCCCGACACGACTTCCCCTGACGTTTGTTTCTCAGCATCCCCCGATCCATTCCTCGGCCACAACAACTTTATTCCAACAAACTTATTAAAAATATAAAACTAGAACCTAACTAAAACCTAATTACAAGTTAATTAACCCCCAATTAATCCAATGGATCAGCTACTCTATGTTCCTCAGTTTGTCAACTTCATATTGTGGTTGTCTCTCCACAATTTCTTCTTATCCTATTCCTAAGACTATTTCAGAAGCACTGTCTCATTCTGGGTGGAGAACAGCAATGGTGGAGGAGATGATGGCGTTGGAGAAAAATGATACTTGGGATTTAGTGCCCTCTCCTCCTAATGCTTCTGTTGTTGGTTGTAAATGGTTTTATACTGTCAAAGTAAATCCTGATGGTTCTCTTGCTCGGTTGAAAGCTCATCTAGTAGCTAAAGGTTATGCTCAAGTTCATGGTGTGGATTACTCTGATACTTTTTCTCCTATTGCCAAGATGACTTTTGTTCGGCTTTTACTTTCTATGGCAACTTCTTTTCATTGGTCGTTACATCAACTGGATGTCAAGAATGCATTTCTTCATGGAGACTTGCACGACATGGTGTATATGGAGCAACCTCCTAGATTTGTTGCTCAGAGGGAGTCTAGCTTAGTTTGTAAATTGAAGAGATCACTTTATCTCTTGAAACAGTCACCAAGGACATGGTTCGCTAGATTTTCAACCATGGTTCTAGAGTTTGGATTATCGAAGTATGCCAGTGATCATTTAGTTTTTTATAAAGTGACTCCTATGGGAAGAATATTTCTAGTTGCATATGTTGATGATATAGTGCTTACTGGAGACGATAGAGATGGGATTTTTGCTTTAAAATCCTTCTTAATGCAGAAATTTGAAATGAAGGTTCTTGGTAAACTACGATATTTCTTAGGCATTGAAGTAGCACTGTCAAAGAAAGGTATCTTTCTTTCTCAACGAAAGTATATTCTAGACTTGTTGAAGGAAACTGGCCTACTGGAGAGTAAACCAATAGATACACTTATGGACAGTAGTCGAAAGTTAACAGCAAAAGAAGGGGACATCTTAGAAGATCCTGCGAGGTATTAAAGACTTGTTGGGAAGTTGAACTATCTTACAGTCACTCGACCTGATATTGCATTCACGATTAGAGTGGTGAGTCAATTCTTGTCATCGCCTAGAGTCCCTCACTCGGATGTTGCGGTAAGAATTGTGAAGTACCTTAAAAATGCTCATGGACGAGGCTTGGTCTATAAGGATCATGGTCATATGCAGGTGGAAGGATTTTGTGATGCAGATTGGGCAGGTGGACCAAATGATAAAAGATCCACCTCTGGTTGTTGTGTTTTTATTGGGAGAAATCTTGTCTCGTGGAAAAGCAAAAAAGCAAAGTGTGGTTTCTAGATCGAGTGGAGAGCCTGAGTATCGTGCCATGGCTAATGCATCTTGTGAATTACTTTGGTTGAAACATTTGTTAAGAGGAGTTGTACCTATGCAATTGTGGTGTGATAGTAAAGCAGCTATTCATATTGCATCAAATCTTGTTTTTCATGAGAGGACTAAACATATTGAAGTTGATTGCCATTTTATTCATGAGAAGGTCGCGGCAGGAATTATCTCCACAAATCATGTAAGGACCGGGGAGCAGCTTGCAGATGTCTTTACAAAAGCTTTGGGACCTATCCGGATTACTTATATATGTAACAAGTTGGGCATGAAAGATGCTCCAACTTGAGGGGGAATGTTATAGTATTGGAGTACGCTGTGTTTTAGAAGGTGCTAGAATAATTAGGGATTACAGATTGAATAGTTATAGGATTTGGTTGTCTTTCCTTTTCCTTTTCTGCTTTTCGTTGTTAGCCTATATAAGGCACCCTTTATTGTACGTATGAGTTAGATAATAATATTAGCCTTTCTCTTCTCTTTTTCCTTCTCGGCACTTTTAAATTTCATTTTACATCTTGTCTTTTCAGCAAACTAGTGAGGATTTGGAAGAACGAGATGTAAGGGGCATGAAGAAAATTATACAGAAAGAGGATATCCATGATCCTTGTCCTTGATTAAATAGGAATCAAAGCAGGAAGCAATTCAAAGACAATCAACTTGCCTCCCATATATTAATTCACAAAGAAATAATTTTGAAAAGGCAAGGAACTCAAGAAAACCCCTATTTTCATTCCATTTGGAAGAAGAAAGCGGCGGGCAAACATATGCGTACCATGTGATCCATCATCAAACAAATGGCCCCATCCATAACTTTGTCCCTTCATTTTTCTACTTCTCCCTCTTTCCTTGTACCAAAAGTTCTATCAAGTTATATCATACTTTCTAAGTAAGTGCATCATTAGGATACGTAATGTCATTAAATTACAAAAGGAATACATGCCTGTGAATGCAGGTAGCAACCAGAATATTATGCAGTTAATAGGGAGGCAAAGAAGAAAACCTGTTCCTCATCCACAACCAGAAGGCCTAAGTTATTATATACAACACGATTTCCAAGAAGAGAGTGAGTCCCAACAATAATGTTAAGACTCCCCTGTTTGATCATGCGCAGATATTCTTCTTTCACTGAATTAGTCTGCACACTTTAACAAATTAGTTTCACAACAAAGTAGAAGTGGTCTTTCAATCACTAATACTTTGCAATGCATAGATTGACATAATAGACCATCATGGGGACCAAAGTGCAAGCTGCTTGTTAAAAACCAAGGGTTAACATGAAGTGGTAAAGGAAGAAAACCAAAAGTATCTATAAACATGTAGGAAAAAGTAAAACTCAAGGAAAGCGGAACGATATAGAAAATAAGAAATAGTCTACCAAGAAAAAGAAACAGAGAGAAATAGTCGAAAGGAGCTCAAGTATAGCTTTAAAGGAGTAGATTTACATATATGCAACATTATTTTGAACATAAATTATAGATATTAATTCTGGTTTGAAACTTGTTCTCATTATTAAGCTGCACTGGGATGAAGGTGATTCACGTTTAGTACTTCTACAAGAGAAATATGATGAGAAAATCAGATAACTCTATTGCTCGACTCTTGCCCTCACAGCTCCTGAACTGGATGTGTAACCGAATAAACCCTAAACCTATTGATCTCCAAAGCTCTCTTTTTACAACAAACAAAACTGCCTAATAAACAATATGTAAAAAGCTGAACCTACTGCATTTAAACAAACACTCTACTTCTTTGTCTAAGACAGGGATGGCGTACCTGAAACCTGCTAAGAAGTCCAACCTTGACATCAGGATATTTAGAGAATCTCTCTGAAATAACATCAAAATGCTGTTTGGCTAAAACAATTGTTGGTGCTAAAATCATTGCTTGTTTTCCTGATGAAACCGCACAAAAGATGGCACGAAGAGCTACTTCAGTTTTACCAAAACCAACATCTCCACAAATAAGTCTGTCCATCGGAGTTTCTCTGTCTGTCAAGTCCTTCTCAACATCAATGATAGCCTGTAAAGGGGCTCCAACATGTGAGATAAAAGACCATCCAATACTGAAAATATTAAACGCAGAGAAGTTATCCATAGTCTATAATATGATTTTTTTCAAAAAATCCAACAATATCCAGAGGCATTTCTAATGATGAAATTCAGGAAGTTCCTTTACGGAAAAACGAAGAAACATCCTTTAAAGGATGCAAAAACAAAAAACAGAACAGAAGGGAGACCTGTTTTTGATCAGGGGTCGGGTCATAAGGAAATTGAGATGCAAATTCAAGCATGGCAGGGGTCCTAGGATAAGGAGGCCTTCTTTGTTTGAGGCGATGGAGATACAATTCCATCAAATCGACAACCATTTTCTGAACTGCAACTTTTCCCTTAACCCTTCTCTTCTCCCATGCACTAGTGTCATTTAATTTACTCAAAGTCCGAGGCCTTTTCTTTTCGTTTGGGCTGTAGTATAAACAAGACATTACTGAACAACAGCAAATAAAATGTATACTTGCTAAAGAATTAGTAGGTTTGAATGTTCATTGTGAAAACTTGTCAATGTGTAGGCTCGTAAATTTCAATTATGTACCAAAGTTAAGAGTACACGTACAGATTGTAGCGGTAGAGGAAACGAGAGGCTTGATGAACAGGAAGTTTGGCCATACCATCAGCATACTCAATGAAAACATACTCAACTGGGGCAGGTGAAAGAGTACTCTTAGACTCATTTTTGTTCTGAACATCAAACTTTATGCCCACAAAACGCCCAATCCCAACCTTCTTATGCACAACATAATCACCAGGGAGAAGAGTGTAAGGATCCACCTTATAACTGAAACCACCATTAGAATTACAAGCTGAAGCTTCCCTGTTACTCTTCAATTTCTGCAACCCTCTCTGCTGCTGAAGCTTCACCATTTGTATATACTTCTCTGCTTCCTCGGAATTCAAAACTTTACTTCTGCTGGAATTCGAAATCCCTCTCTTCCCTCCTTGGTCCCTCCTTATCCTTTCGTGCAGAGCCGAAATGGGGTCCCCATCTGGCTCTGTTATCTTCTCCATTTGGGCTTGAGACTGTGTTTTTGACCCCGACCGCGGCGGTAATCTCGTGACGGTGGCAGCACCGGAGCCGGAAATTGAAACGCCTTCTTGGGTGTACACCGCATTTATAGTAAAAATTTTGGTCCGGCCAGGGAAAGTTGAAGAGGAAGATAATAAGGGATTTCCATTATTGTAGAAGATTGTCCAGACACAACCATTAGAAGGAGAAAGGAGAAGACGAGGAACATTGGGAGGTGCGCAGAAGCAGATTGGGAAGATAAAACCAGTAGAAAAAGATGTGGGGTTTGCAGAAATGGCCATTTTCTTATCGTTGTCGATTTTCTCTACTCCATTAATTAGTACCAAAAGACAATATCATCAATCAATCTCTAATGGCTTCTGTGATGTGGAGTATAAATCTATCTATATCTATACAAATAGGAGCTGAAACGGAAACTATCTAGGAGAAAGTTGGATTTTAGCACAAATTAAAAGAAGAATGGAGATAGAGATGGAGAAGATGGAAACAGTAATGGGGTTTAAGGGAAGGGATTTATCCTGTGAAGAAGGAGATTAAATAAGATATTTTTCGGCGGTTGAGACAAACGCTGCTTCCTTCCCTCCACCCATCTCATTTGTGGATGGTGGCCGGTTTACTCTCAGTTATTTGATTTGGACGCAAAATTTTATTTTCTTAAATTATTTTTTTCCTATTTAACCAAAAAAAAAAAAAAAAGGAAAGAAAGAAAGAAAATGACTTTTAACCTTTTGCAATTTGCATTTTGAAATGCTTCAACATTATATTTTTTTTGGTTTTAGTTTTTTTTTAGCGTTTGGAGATATGAGAGTGTGCATGTGCATGTGTATAATTAACAAGACAAAATAAAATTTAAATTAAGATTAAAAGCGACTGAATAAAACAAATATTACATGGCTTAATTATATAATTATAAAACTATTCTATTTAAGCATAAAGTTAAAAAAAAAATGTGCTCTTTACACTTTTAAATAATTTGTTACATTCACATGGTTAAATCTATTCAAAATATTATCAAAAACTCAAAATATATAAGTTATCCAACTCACCAAAACGAAAGAGGACCACAACTCATTTTCTTAAATTTTTAGTATTCTAAAATTGGATATATATACATACACATATATATAAGGGGTCAATCTATAACTAACGTTAGTTACCGAGACTTTCATAGCTAACACATTTCAAATCGTTGATCGAATGGTCCAACAGAGAAGATCAAACAACAACAAAAAATTATATATGGGTTTTTTGCCAGTGTCATTGGCATTTCCACAAGTGATACTAGTGGAAGTTGTGTAAGGGTGAAATATGTGTAAGCAGTTAAAATTTAAAATATTCCATCTTTCTTCTTTTTTTTCTTTTTTTCTATCTTTCTTTATTTGTTTGTTCTGCCCCCGCTATCCTATGTTATTTCTCTTCTTCCATCTAACATCATAAACAACTTCCGCTCACTTCTTCCCACTACCATATATAACTTCCGCTGAAATTAATTTAATCCAAATTAGAACTATTGCTCCTTCCGCCCGATTTCATTTGCTACATCAAGCTGTTAAAACCCTAAATCAAGTAAGTTTTTTTAAAAGGAGAATATTGAATATTGGAAATGTATATATGTGTATGTGTATTGTTCTCTCATAAATGAATAACAGTGTGTACAATGTGTATATATGTGTATATTTATTTATTTTTTCAAAAAAATTGTTGTGACAATGTGTATATATGTTTATATGTGTATATCATAGTGTGTAATGTTTTGTTTAAATTTTGTAGTTTCTAATGGATCAATTTGATTATTTTTCGGGTCCGAATGATGATAGTATATTGAATGATTAACTATCTCATATGTCTTCACATGTTTATAATTGAAATGAGTTTAGGATTATGAACAAAAAGAAATTTTTAATGTCGTTGGATTTCACGCATTTACTTTTGCTTGTATATATCTGAGGCATAATGCAAGCCTCATAACTGCATTAACCGAAAAATGGAGATCTGAGACTAATTCATTTCACTTGAATCCTGGTGAGGCGACAATCACATTGGAGGACATATATCATGTAATTCATTTACTACTTAACGAGAAACCTCTCACTTATGGTGCTTTAAGTGAGAAACAAGAAGAAATTGTTTAAACAATGTTTCGGTGAAAGATGGTAAAATAGGTGGTATAAGGAAGTGAAGCATGGAGGTGGAATTTGTTTAAAATAGTTGGTTGAAATGTTTAGTGAACTGCTGGATGATCCACCAAAGCACTATGTAGCAGTCTATACTCGAGCATACATATTATGGTTGTGCGGTGCAATATTGTTTCCAACCAAAACAAAAGATATATGTCCGACAATGTATGATTTAAAATTATAATAATTTTATATTTTGTTATGAATCCTATTAATTATATAAAATTGAATATATGTTGAACTTTTTCTTATAGGTATATGCTTTTTGTTCGAGATATAGAGGACATTGCCAACTATGCTTGAGCGTCTGCTGTGCTAGCATCTATATAACAAGCACTCCATCACAAACCTTGTCGCGCCCAAAAATTTTTGAAAAATAAGTGGGTTGAGTTGTGAGATTGCTTATTTAAAAGTTCCTTTAAAACCCTTTTTCAGAAGTCTGAATTTTTTATAAATACGACAGGGTGATAAAATTATTTTTCGAAAAAACGAGTCACCACCTAACAAATTTAGGGCAGTGTTAGGACACCTTTCCACTTTTTTATCTTATTTGAAAATTGATTTCTAAGATGACTCTTAAGTCGTGGCCAAGGCAAAACCAAGAAAATCTGAGTTCATTGTTAGGTTAAATAAGGGGAAGGTGTTAGGCACCCCCTATCCTTACTATGAGTAGTGACTGCTTTTTAGATTTTGCTTTTATAAAATCATCTCTTAAAATGTGAAGTTCTTTTTGAAAGAAGAACAAATTCATTAATAGTGTAGGTATGTGTCAGTGTATGTGTGTACTCGTGTATTTTCATTATCAGTTTTGGTTACATATTGAAGTGAAAGACCAATCCTAAAGTAAAAATCAAACAACTCCTACTCAAAACAAACCAAAAATTACAACATTATCTATGTAAAAAAAATAGCTAACTTAGAACTAGACAAGATGAGTTTCAAAGAATGTTGGCCCCTATAGTGTAGACTCTCAGTTGTTGTCCAAAAAGGGTTTAAAATCCATGAATCATTAGCTCACGCATGACATAAAACAAAAGGTTAGAAAAGAAATCATAACTATACAAATATATACATGTGGATAACAAGTTAAAAATCAAACCATTTAAAACTACATTATATAAACTGAAACCACGCAGAAATCATGAGAGAACAAAATATATTTATGACAGAGTGTGAGATTGGGTGGTATGCAGGTGTGTAAGAGACCAAATATAAGGGTGTTTCCAAATAGAGATAGTTATGGACAGAAACTATTCTTGACTAGAAACCACCCTATTGTGGGAAAATGAACGAACCTGGATCAAAACAAAAGATGGAGGGACAGGGACGAGATAAATAAACAGTTATCAGTAAGCCTTTATTTTTTGATTGATATAGAACAAGAAATTACAAGGATGATTTTTGTATAAGAAAATAAGACCTTTTCTTTAGCTAAACTCTAAAAGGGGTTTTGAAATTCTCTCACAGTTTGCTTTTCCTTTTCTCTTTTCTCTTTTCTCTTTTCCTCCTCTACTCCTTTGTGTTTTCCTATGTTTTTCTCGGTTTCTCTTTATGTGTCTCTCTGTGTTTTTTTCGTCCTCGTGTGTCTCTCTTTGTGTTTTTTTCATCCATGTGTGTCTCTGTGTGTGTTTTTTCGTCCCCTTTTTTGTGTTGGCTGGGGTCTCCATTTATAGGTCAGCTCCTTCGTCTTCCAGGCTTCCTCCATAAGCTGTGTTTCAAAATATCTCTGATATTTCCTTGATAATTACAGCTTTGTCACCTGACTTTCTATTTTAGATGGACTTCCTTGCACGCTAAACCTGTTATGTGAGCCTTATTGGGGCTGGTCTTTTCCTATTGGACCATCCACTTTATTTTTTTATTTCTTAGCTTTAGCTAAGTTAATGGATTGCTGGAGTCAGCCAAATGTCATCCCACATGTCATCTTTAATCTCTGATGATCATCTTGTCTTTGATGCAGTAAGGAGTTCTCATGCAATCCCAAACAATAGTCTATGATGGGGCAACCCTCTAGTCTTTGATGGGCTAAAACCTTAGTCCTTAATAGGCTTATTATATCCCCTGATGACTAACTATTCCTTGACGAGCCAAACAATCATTGCTGAGAAACCTATCCCTTGATATCGAGAAATCTATCCCCTGCTGCTGATAAACCTAATCCCCTAATGGCGAGATTACCTTTGATGCCCAGACTTTGGCGCTATTATGGATTACCTGACAACTTTGGTGATGAGTAATCCTGACTTTGCTTTTGGGGCCGACTTTGGCGCTGTTGTTGATTACCCGACGACTTTGGCGCTGAGTAATCTTGGTTTTGCTTTTTTTGCTGACTTTGGCAACAACCTGACTTTGGTTGTTGTTGATTACACGATGACTTTGGTGGTGAACAATCTTGGCTTGGCTTTTGGCACTGACTTTGGCGATAGACAAAATGACTTTGGCGCTGACTTTGGTGATTGCCAAAATGACTTTGGCGCTGAGTAATCTTTTAAATTTTGTTCACCAATCTCCAATTTTAGTTCATCAGGGGCTGTAGTTATCAATTCCATGCACTTCTCAAAGGGGAATCCTGTTAAACTTGTACTAAAAAAAAATTAAATTCAATAATACCTTATTCCATAATTTATCACTTATTATATCAAGGTAACATAAATAAACAAAAACCAAAAAAAATAAGGTGTCTACAACTGGCCCTCTTTATCATGATCATTTTGCATAGTAAAAATGGTCGTGATAAAGACATAGGCACCTCCATTCCCTGATTTCGGGACCTACAATCATTTGCACAGTGGAATGATTTCTGGTCGCCAAACTATCTGAGGAATCGCATCAAGATCACTTGCGTAGTTAAATGATCGAGACTTGATCATCGTAATATCAAACAAGTTGAGATCATTTGTGTAGTTGAATGATCAAAACTATTCCGAGACCGCATTATATCAAAATCATTTGTGTAGTTGAATGGTTTTGATAAAAGTCAAGTCAAACTCTCAAATTTGAAGATGTGTTGAAATTACCTGCGTAGTAAGACAAACTCAAACACACAAAGCAGTAAATCATGTCAAGACCATTTACGTAGTTGAATGGAAATGGCAAAACAACTAAAACAAAACCATTTGCATATGTGGCAGCCCTAAAAATCCCATACTGGACTCTAGGCACCGTCAAAAGATGACAACAGAAAGATAGCATCATCCAAGCATGTATAACATGAAATAAAAGAAATATAATCTCTATTACATTATCCAAAATAATTTTCTAACAGCGGAAGTCTGTGAGGGGCCTTACAATCTAAAAATTTCTATAATAACCTCACACTTCAGTCTTCCTCTAAAAGCCATCCACAAGAGGGCGATCAACAAGCACTCGTCATGCCATTTTTGCTTTGCCTTTATTAGATGACTCAGCCTTCTTGCCATAACCTGTAAAATATTTAATAATAGCCATATGAGTTATTTACATTGACAAGTATATAATCATGCATTAGGTGAACCTTGAGAGATAGGCAATTTATAGGGCTTAAGTGTTTGTGAGGTTAGACGGAAATAATGCCGACACCTCTTGATCAATTGAAAAGATATAGCTTCCAAGATCCTCGAGTGATAACGATGAATTTAGCCCTTTACTTGAAAGAATCTTGAATAATTCACATGCGCCTTGTAACCATGTTGGTTGGGCACACGTGCCCTTAGGAATTCCATATCAAATAGTATATCAGTTGGCCAACCTAACCACCGTCTAACTTCATCATAATGACATACGTAGTCAAAGAAGAAATCTTTTTAACTGCAAGGGTTCGGTTACTGATGCCTCAGTTTTCGTCCCTTATCATTTCCTAGGCCCGGGGTGCCAGACAGATGCATCTCACTAGCCTTTAGTTATCCACACGGATATACTTTAAAAGTATGGGGTGAGAAAAATTAAGTCTTTTTATATCCGTATAGAATTTACCTTAGTGTGTTAGCGAATTTGAATAGCTAAAATCCGCCCAAAGAATGTTTGATTCTAGACAACATTTGTTTTTTACATACATTGGATCAATGGATCGTATGTTACTTATCTTTGAAGACATTGAACTTGAATAGGATATAACATAACATTGGATATTTACGTATATCGAATGAATGATAATACGTATTAAATGAAAAAGATAGAGTGAGTATATACTTGCCTTGGTCCTTAGCTAATTCTAAATCAAATCACTGGTGAGTGAAAGACTCTGTAAAACATGCACATTGACATAGCGTAAGAAATTTATGCCTTAAATATAGATATGAGAATGCGCATATGTGATGTCCTTGTATTTTTAAATGCTTTAATATGACATTTGAAATGTTGAGGTTTATCAAATAATTAATATTATCTTAAGTAAATAATATATATATATATATATATATATATATATTTTTTTTTTTACACCTTAAAGCTAGACTGCGCATTAGTGGATAGTCACTGAAGCATAAAAGTGGTCATCAGGGGATGCATTGTTCGTCAGGGGATGAATTACCCATCAGAGGATAAACTACCCATTAGGGAATGTCTTACCCATCAGGGGATAAACTACCCATCAGGGGATGTCTTACCTATCAGGGGATAAACTTTGTTCATCGCCAAACTCGCCGATAATTCATTTGACTACCGCCAAAGTCTCTTGGCTATTGCCAAACTTGTTGGTGGACAAATTGTTCAGCGCCAAACTCAATAAGTCATCGCCAAACTCATCGGTGGATAAATTGTTTAGCGCCAAACTCCATAAGTCATCGCCAAACTGATACTTATTAGAGATTAGTAATTTTGTCTCTCAGAGACTAACAAAATTGCTCATTAGAGACTAACAAAATTGCTCATCGGAGACTAACAAAATTGCTCATCGGAGACTAACAAAATTGCTCATCGGAGACTAACAAAATTGCTCATCAGAGACTAATTTTATATATTGTTGGAGACTAACTTTTAACCTATCAGAGACTAATTTTATATTGTCGGAGACTAAGTTAGAACTTGTCTCTATTATAAAGGAGGACTTTTTCATTCTTTAATAGATGGTGTTATCAATAGATAACCTTACATAGGGCATTCCCTTGTCATCTTTTCTATAGTGTGTATCATTTTTTCTCTCAAAACATACACACACACATAGTTGCAAATGAAAACTATTGCAGCCTACTTTAGCTTTTATAGTTGTAGAGTCATGCAGCTTTTGAAGCCTTATTCTTATGGACACTGGTAGCCTCCAAGAACTCTGGTTGCCTATGACACAAGCATAGTGTTTTAACTATTGATATAGACATGCTTGGAAGTTAATATAGTTGGTACGTTTCAAAAACTAATAACTCCTGACGTTATGAGTATGTTTTAAAAACTACTTTTTAAACAAAGTATTTTACAATCATTGCGTGAATAAAAGGACAAAATAGTACAGGAAAAGAGTAGGACTTTAATATAGTGTTCTTACCTCTTTGGCTTTGAAGAAGAAGTTAAAATCTTGGGCTGCTTTTGAGAAGGATAGTCGCTCTATGAAGTGAATCCAAAATTTATGTGGGTGGTCGATTGTATAGAAATTTATGGGAGTAAGACTAGGGTTGTTCTCCAAATGATATATTTATATCACTTGCCAAACAACATGAGCAGTTGGATCATTTTTATGAGTAGTTAACAACCGTTGGTTGTATTGGGCAGTAACATGCCTTAGAATGAATTGATTGACTAGTTTGGTCGGTGTTGCGGTTGCCAAAAACCAATCAATCACCTATCATAGCCGACAATCTATTGGACAAAAATCCTCCTCTCATTGGTGCCTTATGCAGCACTTTTTCTTCAAGGAAAAATATTTAAAAACATAGTCAGGCAAATATATTAGAGTGTACTGCTAGAGTTACTGGTACATGAAGTATTGAAGTCGAATTCATTGATTAATAATCCACAGCTTCAGAGCTTACTCGACGAGTTTAAAGCATTATTTCCCGAAGAATTGCCTAAAGGATTACCACCAATCTGAGGCATTGAGTGTGGCGGCCCCGAAAATCCCCCAAAGCCGAGCCTCAGGCACTGTTAGCAATATGGGTGACAGACCCCCAAGGTCCCCAAGCTGTAACCCCGGGCTCTGCCAGGAAACACAAAACAACAACTCAAAAGCGACAGATACATCATAGCCAAGCATTTAATAATCATATGAGAATATATTCTCAAATACATCATATACAAAACTTAGAAGTTTACAACCTCTTACAAAAAACCTCAAAGTTTAAAAAAACAGACTGTAGCGGAAACAAAACTTTAGATGACCCATCTGGCCTTTCAACCTAAACATTTTTATGACGACCTTCCATTTCACTTTCCCTCTAAAGGCCAACCATAGGAGAGAAATCAAGAAGCTCTCTCTATGCCATTTTCTCTTTTCCTTTATTAGGCAACTCAGCCTTCATGACATAACTTGTAAAACATTTCATAACATTTCACATGAGCGTTTATGCTCATCAAGTATATATTCATAAGCAAGAACAGATATTTCAAAAGCTTTAATATTCATTAAGGTTGGGCGAAACAATGCCAACACCTCCTGACAAATCAATAAGCATGTATCATTTAGGGTTCCTGAGTGATATCAAAGGTTGACCCTCTTACAATAAATCAGGATTCACCCTCTATTCATCAGATAATGCATCACCTAACCAAACTGATAATTATCTGACTTCCTTTAACAATCAAATTTCATCCCAGCTGGTCAGTTTGGTCGTTTGATTCCATCATTTGACATACGTAGTCACTTGTAGAAACCAATTAACCAGAATACCAAACGAAAGCATTCAACGACCCCTTAACTTTCCATATGGATATATCTTCTTGAAAACATTTTCTCATTTTGAATAGCCTTGATGTGCTTGACAATTAAAAGCAGCGACTACCAACAACATTGGCGTGCTCAACAAATAAAGGCAGTGACAGCTAATAGCGTAACTATATATCCATACAGAAGTTACTTGGGTGTGCATACAAGTTCACGACTTGCAACACTTTTACATCATCTTTATCATCTTTTGGTGTGCTAGGGACTTTAAACAACTAGCAAACACCCAATAACACATAGCTCAATAATCAACATCTTTTCACGTACATCGAATCAATGATAGTACGTTACTTAATCATAAAAGAGATCATCATCTTGCATAGGCATTAACATCATTCATTTACGTAAATCAAAATAATGATTCTACGTAATCAGTAAGAAAGAAAGTGGAATAAGTATATATACTTGCCTTGGTCCTTAGCTAGATTCAATATATTGGTTGCAAAAGGATTCTGTAAAACATCATTGTTAGTATAACATGAGAAATCCATACTTTGGAAGATAAATATGGGAGTATGCAAAAATAGGGGATGATCATCAGGTACTGAATTAACCATCAGAGGATTAATCATTCGTTAGGGAAATAATCAAACATCATTGGGTACTTATTCATCAGAGACTAACAAATATCTCATAAGAGACTGATGACGTCATCTTAACCCATAAGAGACTAATGCTGACGTCATCATCAGAGACTAATTAACCCATAAGAGATTGATGACGTCATCTTAACCAATAAGAGACTAATGCTGACGTCATCATCGGAGACTAATTAACCCTTAAGAGACTGATGACATCATCTTAACCCATAAGAGACTAATGCTGACGTCATCATCGGAGACTAATTAACCCATAAGAGACTGTTCATAGAACTTGTCTCTACTATAAAAGAAAATCTTTCAAGAACAAGAATGATGCCCAGAAATGAACAAACTCAAACCTAGGATGTAATAAAATCCTACCTGTGTGTGTAAACTTCTTTTCATAAACACAAAACAACATACTCTTTTAAAAGCTTTATTCTTTCCTAAAAACTTAGCACAAACAACTACCACTGTCGGTTGCCATGCAAAAAAAAGAAAAACAGAGGAGAACTTAAGATTCTTACCTCTTGACTTTGATGAAATAGATTTAAAGCTTGTCTGGAAGAAAACGTCCAAAAGAAAGAACTTAAAATTGTATGAAGATGGTAGGTTTAAAGAAGAATTTGCCAACCGTCTTAAGAAGACTCTTTCCTTCATTATTTGTAACCGTCAATCAGCTTTTATTCATAAAAGGAGCATTGGTGATAATATTCTGCTGGCTCAGGAACTTTTACATAACTATCACAGAGCTGGAGGTCCTCCCCGTTGTGCCATAAAGATAGACATAAGTAAAGCTTTTGATTCAGTCAATTGGGAATTTGTTGTTGTTGCTATGAATTTTATGGGGTTCCCGGAGCAATTTATCAGATGGGTTAAAGAATGTGTCACTACTGCCAAATACTAGGTTAAAGTTAATGGAGAGCTTTGTGGTTATTTTGATGGCAAGAAGGGTATTCGTCAAGGTGACCCCCTCTCGCCTTATCTTTTTGTTATTGCTATGGAAGTCCTCAGTTCTAAGTTGGATATTGTTAGCCAAAACCCCTCTTTCAAGTTCCACTGGAAAACAGAAAAAGGCTCTCTTACCTATCTAGCTTTTGCTTATGATCTAATTCTTTTTTCTCATGGGGACATATCTTCTATAAATCTCCTTCTTAATGGTTTAACAGGTTTTTCAAATCTTTCCGGGCTGACCATTAACATCCAGAAAAACAACTGTTTTTTGGCGAATGTTTGTGATGAAGTTAAAACCCTGATTGTTGATCATTGTGGTTTTCCCTTAGGCTCGCTCCCAGTGAGGTTTCTAGGGGTTCCTCTCATTTCCTCAAGCCTCTCCTCTCTAGAGTGCAAACCTCTGATTGATAAGATCACTGCTTGTATTAGCTATTGGGCCAATCAATACCTCTCTTACGCTGGCAGAATCCAACTCATCAAATCCATACTCTTTGCCATCTAAGCTTTTTGGACTTCCCATTTTATTTTACCCAATGCAGTCTCCAAAAAGATCACTCAAATCTTTACTCACTTTCTATGGAAAGGCTCTTCTCTTGACAAGCATGGTTGTAAGGTCTTTTGGAAGCATGCTGCTCTCCCAAGATGAGAAGGAGGGCTCGAAATCAAACAAGTTGAAGATTGGAATAAGGCCCAAATCCTTCACAGGCTGTTGCAGATTTTAGATTGGAACTGCCCCTCACCTTGGGTATCTTGGATCCGGAACTACAAGCTTACCCGATATGGTTTCTGGATTGTCCCTATTTCCCAAGACTCCTCGTAGGCCTGGAGGAAGATTCTCCAACTCAAAGATCTAGCCCTTGAATTCATCACTTACAAAGTTGGAAATATTTGTAATATCCTCATCTGGCAAGACCCGTGGGATTCCTCATGACCGCTGGCCAACAGACCAGATATGCCCATCATATCAAATGCAAATAGCAGCTTCTTTTCTAAACTTAGCTCCTATATTTCAGGTGACTCTTGGTGCCTGCCAACCTCAAACTATACTTTTCTTATTGACCTCAGAGCTTCTATTGCTCAGATCCCTATTAATTCCAGTGGCCAAGACATAATTCTTTGGCAAGGTGTTGACATAACTAAAATCTCCTTATGTACCATCTAGAACTCGATTCGAAAGAAATACCCCCCTTCACCCTAGTGCAGTATTCTTTGGAATCCCATTTCTGTCCCTAGAATGTCTTTCTTTACTTGGCTAGCAACCTTTAACAAAATCCTTCCCAGATTTGTAGCCCCTTACCAATTTTGTGAGGAACAAGAAGAATCTACTACTCACCTCTTCTTTGATTGCAGGTTTAGCTCGGCTGTATTAGCTGAAGTAATGGGTGTTGCAGGTTGGGTTGGTACGCTGATATCTTTTAACCACTACATAGCTCAACTGGACGCTACTAATCTCATAGTGGAGGAGAAGCTCATCAGCCACTTATGCCTTGTAACTATAATATACAAAGTGTGGCTTGAAAGAAATCATAGAAAACACGGAGGTCAAGGGCATACTGCACACTATGTTGCTCAAGATTGTATTTCCACAGTAAAGTTCAAGTTACACAGCTGGAAAGGCCTTCCCAAAGCTCTACACTTGCACCCTAATCTTGCAAAATGGAAATTACCATAATTCTATGAGTTATAGAATGTTGTTACATTGATGTTGTTTCTGTGCTTTGTTGTTGTTGCACTGAAAGTGCCTTTGTGTTATTGTTGTTATTGTCCGTTCTGCGCAATTGCTGCCCCTTTTTTATTGCTTCAGTGGTGTTGCATCAGTGCTTTTCTACTGCTGCAGAGTAGTGTTTTTGAAATAGCTGCTGTTGTCATGATTGCTGCTGCCAACCATATCTCGATTGGAAACCTATACCAGCTACTATGTGTGTTAACTAAGGTAAGTATCTTTTAATCTTATCAGCTTTAATTTAAAATTTTGATTGAACTCTAGAGTGTAGTGGTATTTTGGTTGCTCCTTTTGAATATAAGACACCAAATCCTTTTAATCTTATCAGCTTTAAATTTGGTTTTGTAGTTATGCTAATTTGAATGGATTTATATCGCATCCAACCACAATCTGTCTGCCCCCTAAAACCAATTTTCATGCTAGTATTGTTGGTTAGGCTAATTGATACCTAATTAGTTAAGGAGGTATTGAGATTATTTTATTTTC
>CM025785.1:29440415-29494338 GCA_014636745.2 Centella asiatica | reverse complement strand
TATTGCCCCGGGAATTCCTGTATACAGATCACAAAGATCTTTCCAATAACCAACAGTATGAACCCGTAGGTTTAATCAAATAAATTGCTGGCCAGCCAGTGTAATAGGATGGATCCCAGAGGTGGCTCATACGGGTTTTCACCTCGTACAGCACTTAGTCCACCTATGTTCTCATGTAACCAATATAACCAATATATTTGCAAATACCTGAACACATCAGCCATACCATTTCCTTTAAGTCATATGTGTTGTTGCACCCCTGCTTATATTATCTTTGCTTAAACTTTCATTGTGTTTAATATATAAGAATTGATGATGTAATATAGTCCTTGCTTAGACAATGTAAAAGGACTTAGAAAAATATCCAACTTGTTAGGTGGATATACTACTTAGTTAAGCAAGGAGTTTGATCACCGTTGAAGTCTGCTGAAGAAGGTTGCTGGAGATGAAAGAAATATTCTAAGTATAGTCCTGCTTAGAATGGAAATAAGCAAGGACCTTTGTGCACTTAGAATATTACAAGTATAGTCTTGCTTAGAATGGAAATAAGCAAGGACTTTCATAAGCAAGATCCTTTGCTTATCAAAGTGAAGATTGTCAGAGAAGCTATCTTATTCCCTGCTTAGTCAACTTCTAGGATTCTCTGCTGAAAGGCACTAGAAGACAGAAAAACGGCTAACTTCTTTGAACTAAGCAAGGACTGCTGAAAAGGTACAAGTCACATCAAGGGCAGTACACTCCAACGGATATATTTCAAATTTCCAACGGATAGATTCTTTGGAGGAGTATAAATAGAAGTCATAAATTTCATTTATGACTAACAATCAATAAACCAACTACCTCTGAGCAAAAACTCTCTGACACCTAAAGGCTACAGCAAGACATCATCAAGCTTGAACAAGTGCTATCTATCTGCTCAACCAAGGAGCCTTCTACTTGAAGATAGCAAGCAAGATTTTCTGAAATCTTCTAAGTGTCTGTGTGACAATTGGACTAAGTGTCCTGCTAAAGAGGTCTAAGTGACCCATTGTAAATTGGACTAAGTGTCCTCTTGCTGATTGTTCTGTGTGAACAGATTATAGTGATAGCCTTCTCAAGTAAAAGAGAAGAAGAGTGGAGTAGGATTATTCCGAACCACTATAAAAATTCTCTCTTCTCCTGCTTATCTTTTATATTGCTTCCTTGCTTTGCTGTGCTTTGCTTTAGTCCTGCTGAACTTGTTCAGCAAAGACTTACTATCTTTGCTACTTTTAAGCCATTAACTTTTGTTTTAAAATCTAAGGGGTTCCTTGCTTAAAACAATTCCGCTGCTAAATCCTTTGAAAATCTTAAGAAACCTTTTATAAGCAAGAAGACTTTTAATTCAGTAAGGTTTTCTAAGTGAAGACTTAATTTTTAAAAACACTATTCAACCCCCCTTCTAGCATTTTTACCCTTTGGGACCTAACAATATGAAATCAAATGCACAATATACATATAGTTCTCATTTCAATTCAGTACCAATAGCTCATATTTTCAGCTTGTACACCAAACTGTCAATTACACATTTAACTCATCAAACATAGCAAGTAATCCCATATAGACATGATACAATAAGCAAACAATCATATATTATCCAAGATACACAAGTATAACACATAAGTATACCATGGGTTTACTCACAAATTCAGCGAAACTAACGCTGTTGACCTTCCCTCTCGCTGCCCCCGAAGTTCTCTTCTCCTATAACACATATTGGCATGTTTAAAACTCATTCACCATGCATAAGTACTAATTATATGCATGAAACATTGCTATGATGCATGACTTAGGCTAGCTGCAGCAGAAAACGTAATTGCAGCAGCAACAGAATACTAATTTCAGCAACAGCAGCAAGCTAAGTGCAGCAGATTCTATGTGCAGCAGAAAGCTAATTTCAGCTGCAGAAACTATTTTCTTTTAGCCAAAAGAAAGGTTATTAAACACAAAAGAAAGGAAGGGAAGAACTCACTTGATCAGCTGCAAAACTGCACAACTTAGAAAATCTGCTATGCTAGAAAATCTGTTCAGCTTGTTCTCCCCTGTTCTCTCTTGTTCCTACTGATTTCTGTCTCTCTAAGTGTTCTCCAGCCGAAAATGGGTTGTCCCTCATGTTCTAGTGGCTTCTTGTTTAGTCCAAACCAAGCATGAGGTGGCAAGGTGCTTGGTTTGGTCAAACAAGGCTGCCCACCCCTTTTTTTTTTTCCTTTTTTGACTTGAAGACAGCAGCCTAATGCAGCCAAAAGTAGGTGCAGATTTCTACTTTTTCTACTAAGGGTCTCAACTAATATGAAATTGCAAAATGGCACAAAAGCTTCATAATAACCGCTAATTACCCCCTTAAACGAAATCTGCATTTTTGACATCCTAACTCTCCTTTTAAAAGCGTTCTAATTATGCTTGCTTTCTAAATGATGTATTCTTAATCTATATGGACTGATATATTATTGTTTATGCAATAAAAACAATGCAAATGTCAAATATCAAATGGAATGCATGTTCACGAATATACGATTTGGGACACGGATGTGACAGAGATTGATTTTGGCTTCAAGGGCTTGAATTTTATTGTCAGTCTTGGACTTGTCGTTGATGAGAAAATCAATTGCAGTGACAGTCCTCCTTGGCAAGTGTCCTTCATAGCTCCTTCTAATCTTATCAGTCTCAATTTCCATTTGCTACTTCATCTCCTTAACTGCTGCATTTATGCCAATAACCAAAAAGTGGTGAAACTTGGTATGTTTCTTGTCCACTTTGGTTATTTCTTCAAGTAAGTCCTTGAGAGATGGTGCAGCTTGATGTATTTGATCTGAGAGACCAAACACAGGTTGCGGAAGCTTTGTTTGTTCAAGTGCAGAAGGTAACTTTAGGTTGATTCCATAAAGAATATAATCACCAAGAACCAATTCTAAAGGATCGATTGGAATAGTTTGCTTAAAGAAATTAATCACCCACAAACTAAACAAATCTGGTTACGAAAGCTTAAAGGAATTAACCACCCACTTTCAAGGTAAACGTAAGTTTAAAACTCACAAAAGTTTAATATCAAAAGTCTGTCGTTCTATACATTATGAACAGCTACTTATAAGTTGAATAATCAAGAAAACCTAATTCTAATTAGAAAGAATTTACAATGGAAAGAATTCCATTATGGAAAGATATCTAATCTAACAAGGAAAATAAACATTACAATTTAAATTGAAAACAATCTCCAAAACAAAACCGAGAAATTTAAACTGTCGGAGACTATAGCCTCTGAAGGAAAAATAACTATCAGAGACTATAGTCTCTGATGACGTCATCGCCATTCTCGTATGAACAAATTCCCCACTGAGGATGCCATTAGTCCCCGGTGCCCTGATGACGTCACTAGTCTCTGATGCCTAATCTCCGATGACGTCACTAGTCTTCGATGCGCGTCTTAGTCCCCGATACGTGTCTTAGTCCCTGGCGCGTCCAATACACGTCTTAGTCCTCGACGCAGCACTTTAGTCCCCGACGTGTTTAGTCCCTGGCGCGTCCGATACACGTCTTAGTCCCCGATACCTTTAGTCCCCGATACCTTCCCGTAGTCCCTGATGCCCTTGTTAAACCCGCAACTGCTTAACTCCTTATTCATAAGCAAAGTAACTACAGGTTGTTTAGCACCCCCTAACCAAGAACCTCCATTAATATCAATAGAAAATAAATCTAAGGATAGTTCTTTTAAAACAAGATTTATTCTTTCACTTGTCAACAACTCCAATGGATCATCCTCCTCTTCTTCAGAAACAATTGTCCTCAATTGAGCTACATCGTCATCATGAATATAAGGAGTCAAATCACCAATATTAAAAGTTGCACTTACACCGTATTCTCCTGGCAACTCCAATTTGAAGGCATTGTCGTTAATCTTCTCAACAATCTTGAAGGGACCCTCCGATCGAGGCATTAACTTATGTTTACGTAGGTTAGGAAACCTTTCTTTCCGCAGATGCAACCATACAAGATCACCCACCTGAAGAATAGGTTGCTTTCTATGTTTGTCGACCAAAGCTTTATACCTTGCATTCACTTTTTCAATTCTGGCTCGTACTTGCGCTTGTAACCTCATCATAGCCTGTGCTTTGGCTTTGGCATCCAAATGAATATATTCACTCTTTGGCAAAGGAATTAAATCCACTAGAAGTCTAGGATTTACACCATACACTACTTCAAAAGGTGAATGTTTCGTAGCATACGTAGCAGACCTATTATATGCAAATTCGGCATGTGCAAGCTTAACATCCCAATCCTTGGTAGTCTTACTAACCAATCCACGCAATAAAACTCCCAAGGTTCTATTGGTTACTTCCGTCTGTCCATCCGTCTGAGGATGATGTGAAGTGCTGAAACACAGTTTAGTTCCCAACAGTTTCCACAGTGTTTTCCAGAAATAGCTCATAAACTTTGTGTCTCGATCACTAACTATAGTCTTTAAAACCCCATGAAGTCGAACCACTTCTTTCAAATACAAATCAGCTATACGAGATGCATCATCAGTTTTGTGACAAGCCAAAAAATGTGCCATTTTGGAAAACCTGTCCACAACTACCATTATTGAGTCATTACCTCTTTGAGTCCGAGGCAACCCCACAATAAAGTCCATAGCGACATCCTCCCATGGGGATTCTGGAACAGGTAAGGGGGTATATAATCCTTGATGAAATGTACTCTTTGCCTTTTGACAAGTTGCACAACGAGCAATCACCCCAGTAACATCTCCTTGCATTTTTGGCCAATAGAAATGTTCTTGTAAGATTGCCAATGTTTTGGTAATACCAAAGTGTCCAGCTAGTCCTCCTCCATTAGCTTCCCTAATTAACAATTCTCGAATGGAGCAAGATGGAATTCACAAGCAATTTCCTTTGAACAGAAATGCATCTTGAAACACATAATTCCCCGTAGCTCCATAAGAACACGCCTCGATTATTGGTTGAAAATCCAGGTCCTGCTGATAATACTCTTTAATCAACTCAAAACCAAGTAATTTTGAGCTCAACACCCCCAGCAAATTGTGCCTCCTGGATAATGCGTCAGCCACCACATTATCTTTGCCCTGCTTATGCCTTGATGAAAAATTAAAGGATTGCAAGAACTCAACCCATTTAGCATGACGAGGATTCAATTTTTGTTGCCCATGAATGTATTTTAAAGCCTCATGATCTGAATGCAATATGAAGTGACTCGGCCGCAAATAGTGACTCCAATGGTCAAGAGCTCTCACTATGGCATAGAACTCCTTATCATAAGTTGAATAGTTCAGTCTTGCACCATTGAGTTTCTCACTAAAATAAGCAATGAGTCTTTTCTTTTGCACTAGGACAGCTCCTATGCCAACTCCACTTGCATCGCACTCTACTTCAAAAGGACTTGAAAAGTCTGGCAGAGCTAGGACCGGTGTATCGCACAACAACTCCTTCACCCTTTCAAATGCCTTTTGAGCCGACTCCGTCCATTCGAACTTTCCCTTCTTTATGCATTCGGTGATAGGCGCGACTATGCTACTGAAATTTTTTACAAATCTTCTATAAAATGGCGCAAGACCATGGAAAGATCTTACCTCTGTCACTGTAGTCAGTACTAGCCAGGATTTTATAGCCTCTACCTTCGAGGAATCCACTGATATGCCCTCCCCTGACACAATGTACCCCAGAAAAGTTACACTAGGTACAAGGAAGTAGCACTTTTCCAACATCGCATACAACTTCTGTTTCCTCAACATCTCAAAAACTGACCTGAGATGGTCAAGATGATCTTCTAAACTTTTGCTGTAGACAAGTATGTCATCCAAGTATACCACAACAAATTTACCTAGGAAGGGTTTCAGTACTTCATTCATAAGCCTCATAAAAGTGCTAGGTGCATTACTAAGGCCAAACGGCATAACCAGCCATTCATAGAGTCCAACCTTCGTTTTGAAAGCTGTTTTCCATTCATCACCCTCTCTCATTCTTATTTGATGATATCCACTTCGTAAGTCAATCTTGGAAAATACGACTGAACCATGTAGTTCATCCAATAAATCGTCCAATCTCGGAATTGGGAATCTGTATTTGATAGTAATGTTGTTTACTGCTCTACTATCAATGCACATCCTCCATGTTCCATCCTTTTTTGGTACTACTAAAGTTGGTACAGCACAAGGACTCATACTTTCCCTTATGTACCCTCACTCCATTAATTCCTCAATCTGTCTTTGTATTTCCCGTGCCTCTTGAGGATGTAGGCCACTTTGTTAGGTAAAGATGCTCCAGGAATTAAATCAATTTGGTGCTCAATTCCTCTAATAGGTGGTAAACCTAGTGGTAAATCTTCAGGAAATACATCCTGAAATTCTTCCAACAATTCCTGCATGTCCTTGTTTAGTCCTTCTGGCTTCTGTTCAGATTGAAATCCTATGGCAATCAGCAAGTAGCCCTGACCCTCTTGTGCCAATGCAGCTTGGAATTGTTTCTCTATCACCATTAAACTCTCCTTGTGTGCGCTAAGAGAGGATAAAGGTTTTAGGGTCGTCTTCTTATTGCCTACCTTGGCAATGTATACGTTTGTCCTGCCGTCATACTTGACAAATCTGTCATACTGCCATGGTCTCCCCAATAAGATGTGGCATGCATCCATGACACAAACATCACACAACACCTGATCCTTGAATTTACCAATTTCAAAAGAAATCAGTGCTTGCTTCGTCACCTTCACTTCTCCTCCATCACTCAGCCAATGTAATTTGTAGGGTTTGGGATGGGGTGTTGTCGGCCAATTTAATTTTTCGATCAACGTGGTAGAAACCACATTGGTGCAACTGTCTGTATCTATTATCAGGTTGCATAACTTGTCCTTTACCAACACTCTAGTCATGAAAATCTTATTTCGCTGGTCAGCTTCCAAGGGGACTGGTTTGACTTGTAACAGTCTTCGAACAATCAATTGTGCTCCACGAGTCTCGGGTTCTTCCTCAGAATCTGCGTCGAACTCATCTCCAACTTCACAGTTATCTAACTCCTCTTCTTCAAGTGTTTCTTTCTCCTTAGAAGCATAAGAAGCCTCAATCTCTTCGACGTCATGGAGAGTCATTACTCTATTGCTAGGACAATCACGTTGCATGTGTCCGTAGCCATTGCACTTGAAACAAATTCGTTTATCTTCCGTTGCTAATGGCGTGGAAGTCTTGCCTTTATCCTTCTTGAATTTGTCAAAGGCATGAGTGAATTTCGGTGTAGGTGGTGTCTCGTTCCTTCTTTCGACCCTACCTTTTTCCATCGTCTTGTTGCCTGGTCGTAAATAATGATTTACTTTGGCTCTTGTATGTTTCTCGGCCCTCATGGCCACCTTGCATACCTCTTCGAAGGACCAGTAGGGTTGTAGTTCCACTCTCTCAGCAATATTATTATTCAACCCTGTCAAGAATCGAGCAATCTTGTGTTCCACCCTTTCCTCAAGATCACATAACATGGTGAGTTTTTCAAACTCCACCGTGTATTCTTCCACTGAGAATGCCCCTTGCTTGAAACCTTGCAGTCTCAAAAATACATCTTGTACATAATCTGTAGGTAGAAACCGTTTCCTCATCCTACCCTTCAAGGCTTCCCAAGACACAATTCGTGCCTTACCTTCTCTCCTTCTCTTATTCTTCAAGTTCTCGTACCACAGATTAGCGTAACCCGTAAATTTTAATACTGCCACCTTGAACTTCTTGTGGTCGTCATAGTCCTTGTATTCAAAGATCCTTTCAATTCGTTGTAACCACTCCAAAAACTTTTTCGGTTTCATACTGCCGTCGAAGTCTGGTATATCTAACCTTAAACCTTTATCGTCGTCAGTATTGTCTCTCGACCTGCTTGGTGCTGGTCCGGTCACTTCTTCTTCTTCTGAATCTGAAGTGCGAGCCGATCTAGTACTTCGGTTTGGACTCGTAGAGGGGTTTCTACGATCCAATCTGACCAAAATCTCATTCATCTTTTCGGTCAGGTCGTTGATTTGCCTATCACGGCGCAAGTTTTGTGCTTGCTCCATGGTAAGCCCTCGCAGAATAAGTTGTTCTTCTTCTCCAGCCATTAGATTGTAGATTGTAGAATAAACCAAGAATAATCCCTCAGCCAAAGCTCTGATACCAAGATGATGTATTTGATCTGAGAGACCAAACACAGGTTGCGGAAGCTTTGTTTGTTCAAGTGCAGAAGATAACTTTAGGTTGATTCTATAAAGAATATAATCACCAATAACCAATTCTAAAGGATCGATTGGAATAGTTTGCTTAAAGTAATTAATCACCCACAAACTAAACAAATCTGGTTACGAAAACTTAAAGGAATTAAAACGAGATTTATTCTTTCACTCGTCACAACTCCAATGGATCACGCTATCGGAGACTAAGTCAAACCCTGACGGATAAAATAGACTGTCGGAGACTAATTATCCCCTAACAGGTTGAATTAGTCCTTGATGACGAGACTAGTCTCCGATGCACAATACATCCCCTGATGATGACGTCAGTCGCAGTCTCTGATAGAACAATAACATCCGTTGATGACATCATCGTTAGTCTCCGATGCGTTAATTATCCCCTGACGCCAGATGCATCCTCTGACGCCAGTCTCTGATGACTAATTCTCGACTAAGTCCCGAAGTTGTTTAACTTAGTATTAATAAGTAAGGTAACCACAGGTTGACAAGCCCCTCCTAACCAACCTTTCGTCAAAGCGTTGATAGAAAATAAATCTAAGGATATTTCCTTCCAAGCAAGATTTACAATTGCATCCGACTGCTTATCACCCAATGTCTCCAACAGATCATCCTCCTCTTCTTCAGAAACAATTGTCCTCAATTGAGCTACATCGTCATCATGAATATAAGGAGCTAAATCACCGATATTGAAAGTTGCACTTACACCATAATCACCTGGCAACTCCAATTTGAAGGCATTATTGTTAATCTTCTCAACAATCTTGAAAGGACCCTCTGACCGAGGCATTAACAATCTGAAATTAGTTTTGTTGGGTCTATAACACGACCCCATCTAAGGCAAGAGTGGTCACTGTTCTTTGATATCAAAATGCAGTGGCTATGATGCTATCACTACACTCACACAACAAATTGCTTTTAGTGTGTTGTATGATAGACATCTAAATATTGGGCTTTTAATTCTGCAAAATCTTTTGGTAAAACTGAAATCTGGTAATAAAAATAAAATTTATTATGCTAGGTTTTTGATGATGATTGCTTATTATCTAATCCCTAACCTTAATATTACTGGATTGCAAGTTGTACTAACTGTTTTGCAGAGTAAAAGAATTTTTACTGATGTGAAGCATAAATCTGCCAAGGTAAAGGTTCCTTTATTTTTCCCTCCTGTCATGAGAGCTAGTCTCATTGACAGGCTTCCAAATCTTTATTCTTTGCAATTCTTTGAGGATATTGAAAGCCAAAACCCTGTGAATCCTCCAACCACTTCACAACAACAATCCATAGCCCCCTCCACAGTTTCCCAAAAGACTGTGGTTGTAAAGACTCAAACAACCATCACAAAACTCCCAATAAAGAGAAAAATAATCAAGGGAGTAAGTGAGGATGAGGGAGAACAAGAAGCTGAAGTACCACTTCAGAGAAAGAAGAGAGTTATAACCCTTAGCCAAAAGCAATCCATTGCTTCCCGAAAGGCAATGGAGGTTATAAGGAAAAATAGTGAACTGTCACCATCCTCCCAAAAGGATGTTGACATTGAAGAAAGTTCCCAACCAGGAACACACTGTACAGAGTCTGCACAACCTCTTGTTCACCAACAAGAGGAAACCCAAAGAGAGCAAATACAAGAAAAGAGTGACACAAGGAGTGCACACACAGAGTCATCACTTGATGTTCCTTAATTTTCAATGTCTGAGGAACAGCCAACACTCCACACTGTACATTCTTCTCCTTCTTCTCCCATACTTGATTCTTTTGAAATTACACATTTAAATTTAAATTCTCTTGATTTTTCCCAAGAGGAGCCCATACTCGAGACAAGCTCCTAAACATATTCCATGGATAGATCCCTAGCCCAAAATACACAAAGGGAACCCCCTATCCATGCAGTCACATCTACTTCTCCAACCCCCACTTCTGTAGGACAGAGTGTACCCATCCAAATGAATGAGGATGTGAGAATAAATAGTGAGAGTCAGGCTCCTGACCTGGAAAAAGGAGAGAATATACACATACTTGAGAGTCAAGTTTTAGATTGCTTGGAAAAAGGAGAGCATGAGAAGCTGGGTGCCCAACCCCAGGCAAAAGGAGAGGGTGTGAGCAAGGATGAGATCCTTGAACAAAATAAAAGAGAGAAATTCTCAACAGGTATATTTTTACAACCTGTTGATACAAGCTCACAAGAAGCTCATGTTTCTTCTGCTCCCTCCACAAATATCCAAACAAAAGAACCTAAGAACATTTCAAGCACAGGGGATGCAACATTAAATGTGATATCTGAAATGTCTAATGCCGACTTTGAAGTTTTATATGGTCTGCAACAAAGACAAGACCACTTTTCTGCATTGAAGACAAGGCTTGTAGATGAACCTGTGCATGAAGAAGCTCCAGAAACAAATGTTGATGAATGGTTGGATGCAACCTATTCCAACACACTGGAGGATGCAGCCGCCCATTTAAGGCAGGATTATGTGACTAACATAGGGTCTACTGCCTCTGCACCATCTGTTAAAGATATTCTTGAAGAAGTAACCAAGGTGGATAAGAAACATACAAAGTTTCACCACTTCTTGGTTACTGGCATAAATGGTGCAGTGAAGAAAATGGAGGAAAGGATGGAGTTGGAGATAGACAAAATCAGAAGGTGCTATGAATGACACTTGCCAAGGAGGACTATTACTGCCATTGATACACTTATCAAAGATAAGTCCAAGACTGACAGTCGACTTCAAGCCCTAGAAGCCAATATCCAACTCCTGATCCAAAAACAAGACAGAATGGAGCAACTCCTGATGCAGGCAATTCCATATTTGGCCACCTCCTCTCACCCTAAAGATGCTGATGTCAAAAAGGGGGAGAGTGGTCAATACAAACAACATATTCCTGTACAAAAACCAAAATCTGGTCCTGTCCTCTTGATGCAGAATTGCAAGAAATAATGGACAGGATCTTAAAGAAACATTCTGATTGAAACAGTATTAATAACAGTATTACGAATCCATAAAACCCATAAAGATTGAAACTAAGGATTTAAGAGAAGCCAAATCCTTAACAGTAAATGGGCATGGTTCCATTCCCTCGTACATTTAAAGTCTAAGCCACCCTCGTCCCTAGGAGAACAAATCTTCGTCCAGGCAACTTTGGCCCCGTGTTTGCTAAGAGTAGCACCTTTCCATAAAAAACTGGTGAAGATACTTTGGAGTTTCTTATGGATGTAGCTGGGCAACAAGAAATGTTGAGTCCAAAAAGATTGAATTGAAAAGAGAACCACCTTGATAAGCTGCATTCTACCAGCATATGATAGAAATTTCAAAGTCCAAGAAGCAATTCTGCTTGTAATTCTGTCCACTAGTGTATCACAGTCTCGTGCCCGCAGCCTAGAAGAGATTAGAGGAACTCCAAGGAACTTTACAGGGAGAACACCCTACGGAAAACCTAGGATCTGGAGAATCTGAACCTTGCTGTGATCATCAACCCCTGAGAGGAAGCAAAGACTCTTTGAGGTGTTAACGTTTAAACCAGATAATTGAGCAAAAATATCCAGAGCTCGCTTGAGAGTGCAGACTGAAGGTATATCTCCTTTAGAAAACATAAAAAGATCATCTGCAAAACAAAGGTGCGTTAGATTAATGACCTCAGCTTTCCAATGAAATGAAAATTCGCGAGACTTCTCAATCTCCAAATTGGTAATAGAAGTGAGAAACTCCATAGCCACTACAAAAAGGAGCGGAGATATGGGGTCACCCTGTCTTATACCCCTATTGCCCTTGAACTGTCCACAAAGAGAGCCATTAACTTTAACTGTGTAAGAAACAGTGGATATACGTTCTTTTTTTTTTTTTTTTTGTTAAATTGAGAATAAAATAGAAAGAAAAGAAAGATACAAAAATAACGAGGGGCATACCCCTAGGCCTACTAGCACAGGTCGCTAGCTAGGGAGATAAACCAACACAGGGAAACTAGCAAGGAAAACAAAGCAAACAGAAGGACAAGAAGAAAAAAAACCTAACAAGAATACAACACAATATCCAGAAGGACATCACTACTACAGCAAGGGCAAAAAAAAATGAACACCAATGCCACAAGGAAGCATCAGCAGAACAAAAACTTCTTCACTGTAGAAACAGAAGCAGTCATGCAGCATTGCAGCAACAGAGAAGTCACTAAGATTAGCATAGAAGACACTATACTTGGAGGGCAGCAGCAGCAGAAAAAATCATCAGCAGCAGCTGCAGCTAACATCACTTCAGCAAGAAAAAAGCAGCAGAACTACGCAGTAATAAGCATCAGAAAATTGCAGCAGAACACAGCAGCAATCTGCAGCAGAACACAACAATCTGAAATCTGCAGCAGATTACCATGACACAGCAGCAGAATATAGCAAATCTGCAGCAGAACTCAGCAGCAGAACATAGGAGAACACAGCAATCTGCAGCAGAACACAGCAGCAGCAATATGCAGCAGAAACAACATTACAACACTGCAATAGCAGACCAGCAGAGGCAGCAATTACCATGACAGCAGCAACAATTTCAAATACACTACTCTGCAGCAGCAGAAAAGCACTGATGCAATTTTCTGCAGGGTTGCAGCTTAGATCTACGTTTCAAGGGAAAACACTCTTTACGTAGGTAGATCCAAACCAAGTCACCTACTTCAAAGATATGGCTTTTCTTTCCTTTCTTTGTACGTCGAATATAGGCCTCATTGGCTCGTTCCAACCGTTCCCGGACCTCTTGGTGCAACTTCTTGACATACTCTACCTTAGCTTGACCCTCCAAATTAACTGTGTGTTCAATCAGAATTGGCAATAAATCCAATGGAGTTAATGGTGCAAAGCCAAAAAGGACCTCAAATGGACACAAACGAGACCCAGAATGTATGCTGCGATTGTAAGCAAATTCAGCATATGCGAGCTTCTCATCCCAATCCTTCAAGGATTTTCCCACAAACGCACGCAATAAAGTTCCCAAAGTTTGGTTGATCACTTCAGTTTGCCCATCCGTCTGCGGATGACTGACTGTGCTAAACAACAGTTTTGTTCCCAGCTTATGCCATAAAGTCTTCTAGAAATAATTGAGGAACTTCACATCTCTGTCACTTACAATGGTTTTAGGCACACCATGTAAACGAACTATTTCTCGAAAGAACATATCAGCAACATATGAAGCATTATCCGTCTTATGGCAAGGTATGAAATGTGCAATCTTTGAAAATCTATCAACAACAACATAGATAGAATCTTTACCTCTCGCTGTTCGCGGCAATCCCAGTATAAAGTCCATGCTTAAATCAACCCACGGATGATTTGGAGCTGACAGTGGCATATACGGTCCATGAGGTTGTTGATGTGCTTTCACCTTCACACAAGTCACACATCTCTCAATTACACGATGCACATCTCGATCCATACTCGGCCAATAGAAATATTCTTTTAATGCTTCCAATGCTTTTCCTTCACCGAAGTGACCAGCAAGACCTCCTCCATGTGCTTCTCTAATTAACAGTTCACGTAATGACGACTTTGGTATACACACTCGTTTTCCTTTGAAAAGGAATCCATCATGCAAAAAATATTGTCCATTTGCGCCCTTACCACAATCTTCTAAGACTTTAATGAAGAAAGGGTCATGTACATATTGTTCCTTAATAAGATCCCAACAAACGAGAATTGAGCATTGACAACAGAGTATACCTTCTGGACAGTGCATCAGCTACAATATTCCCCTTACCTTGTTTGTATTTGATTACATAAGGAAAATTTTCCAAAAATTCAACCCACTTGGCTTGTCGGCGATTCAGCTTACCCTACACTCGAATGTACTTCAGGGATTCATGATCAGTATGAATTACAAATTCCTTGGGCAAGAGATAATGTTGCCATATCTCCAAAGCTCAAATCAGTGAGTAAAATTCTTTCTCATAAGTGGAATAGTTCAAACTCGCCCCACTTAGTTTTTCACTAAAATATGCCACTGGTCTGCCTTCTTGCATCAAGACAACACCTATGCCTACACCACTAGCATTGCAATCTACTTCAAAAGTACTGTTGAAGTTTGGCAATGCCAACACAGTTGTTTCAAATAGCCTCTGCTTCAGCAATTCAAAACTTTCCTGGGCAGCTTTTGTCCACCTGAACTCTCCCCCTTTCTTTAGACACTCAAGCATAGGTGATGCAATCGTGCTAAAGTTCTTCACAAATCTTTGATAGAATGAAGCCAAGCCATGAAAGCTCCTTATATCACTTACTAATTTCGGTTCTAGCCATTCCTGTATTGCTCTTACCTTTTCCTTATCCACCTCTATCCCATTCTTAGATACTACGTATCCTAAGAATATCAATTTATTTTGAGCAAATATACTCTTCTTTAAGTTGTCATACAATTGATTTTCACTCAACACATTAAACACTTCGCATAGATGTGTTAGGTGTTCATCTACGTTCTTGCTGTAGATTAGGATGTCATCAAAATATACCACCACAAATTTACCTATGAACCTGTGTAGAACATGGTTCATGAGTCTCATAAAAGTACTTGGTGCATTTGACAACCCGAATGGCATGACCATCCATTCATACAGCCCGTGCTTAATCTTGAATGCAGTTTTCCATTCATCCCCTTCTCGCATTCGAATCTGATGGTAACCGCTCTTCAAATTAACTTTTGAGAACACTACAGCACCATGTAGTTCGTCAAGCATGTCATCGAGTCTAGGAATTAGATAACGATATTTAACCGTTATCTTGTTGATGGCGCGACTGTCCACACATGTGACGGCCCCAAAAATCATAAAACAGATTTTGGGCACCATCAATAATTGACAAAAGATAACTAATACATCCAAGCATGCATAACATTAAATAAGAGATAAATAACGAATCTCTACTACATTATCCATTAAAGAGTATTTAATACAGCGGAAGTCTTAAAATAGGGCCCACACCGGCCTTAAAGTCTAAACATTTCTATAATCTTCTCCCTCTTCACCCTACCCTTGAAAGCCATCCATAGGAGGGATATCAGGAAGCTCTCAGAATTCCATTTTTTCTTTTCCCTTATGAGACGCATCGGTCGTCTCGCCATAACCTGCAAAAATTATAATCATAGCAACATGAGCGACTTACGCTTAGCAAGTATATATTCGATAGTATTTGGGTAAGCTTGAACGATGGAAAATAATGGTTTAAGTGTTTATGAGGTTGGACGAAAACAATGTCCAACACCTCCAATAATATAGAAGAAAAATAGTTTCTAGGGTCCCCGAGTGATAGCGAGGGATTTGACCCTTTTTCTTGAAGGAATCATGAATAAACCACATGCGCCTTATAACACTGTCTGTTTGGCGCACATGCCCTTAAGAACTCTTAACACCGTCTGTTTGGTGCAGGTGCCCTTAAGAACTATCTTAAATCAAACGTTATATCAGATGGCCAACCTGATCGTCTGACTTAACCATAATGACATACGTAGTCAATGCAGAAAAATTTGTCTGCAAGGGTTCGGTTACCGATGCCTCGGTTTCCGTTCCCTATCCATAATAGGCGCGGGATGCCAGGCATATGCATCCACGTAACCGTTAGTTTACCCACACGGATATACTTTTCAAGTAAGGGGTAAAGAATAAGGCTTCTATATTCGTATAGGGTTTATTTTGACGTATTAGCGAACTTAAATAGCTAATAACCGCCCAAGAAGTACTTGTATCTAGTACAATATTTTTCACATACATCAGATCGAATGATCATACGTTACTTAACTTTGAATAAATATCAACATAATATCAAAATCATGTACGTATATCGAAGAATTGATTATACGCATTAGTTTGGAATATAAATCATTTGGAAACATATTTGTCATGAATATAAAAGAGATATGTACATGCATATCATTTCATAACATATCATACGCATATCGAAACAAGTGATCATGTGTTATCTTGAAATAAACATAAGATTGAATGTATACTTGCCTTTGGTCCTTAGAATGCTCACGTTTAATAACTCGTGAAAGCAGAAAATTCTATAAAACATGTACAGATAATAATATGAGAAATCTCTACTTAAATACACATGATAAATGTTCATGCGAAGTGTTAATGAAATTCTCAAGTCTATACTTAACTACTTATGTCGTCACTCGTAATATTGGGATTCGGTTGGAACCGAATCGAAGTCCGAGAGATTAGTGGACTTGGTTAAACGTCACTCGTAGGTCCTCGATAATTTAAAATAATTATAGGAGGCCTTAGATTAATTAATAAATATTAATTAATAAACTTAGGCTTTAAATGATTATTATTAATTATTTAGAAATTATTCATTAATTATTATTTAATTGCTTTAATTAAATAATAATTGGTCTATAATTAATTAAGAATTATTTCTTAATTAAATCTTAACTTAAATGACTTATTTAATTATTTAAAAATCATTTATTAATTATTATTTAATTACTTTAATTAAATAATAATTAAATCTTTTATCATTTAAAAATCATTTATTAATTATTATTTAATTACTTTAATTAAATCATAATTAATATTTAATCATTTAGAAATTATTTTATTAATATATGTATTTTTTTTTAAAAAAAAATATGTAAGTGTTTATTTCATTTTTGAAAACTTGGATTGGGTCAAAAATAGTTTTCAAAGTGGGTTGAAATTTTAAAACCAAGTGGGTAAAATTTATTGGATCAAAGTCCAAAATTTTATTTTTGAAATCGGGTCAAAAATTTTCGGGTCAGATCGGGTCGGATCCGGGTCAAACCGGATCATCTTCATCCTGCAGAAACCGGCCAGCAGTCTAGCCATCGGCCAAGGATTCCGACCAAGACCCGCACACTACAAGCCCCGAAAACACACACACACACGCACGTTGGGACGATGTAAGGACACTTCCATGACATTCACCATAAGCTAATATGCCACTGGAAGCGATGCCTTGCCGTGGAATGGCTTGAAACAGAAGGTGGAGCTCGCCAGAAAACTCCTCGCCATTAACGCCGGCGAGGGCTTCGGCCGAGCACCATCTCTTCATTCCTCCACCATTTTTGACGATTCATACATCAAAATGATTGTAGAGATCTTAAGGAACTCATACATACAATCAATTTCTATTTTCATCAACTATAACGCATGCTAGATCGATTTAAAGTTTCGGACATATATAAGATTTTTGGTCGAACTTTATATAATCGAATACTTGATCATTTCTCAAATTGTTTGAGGAAAAATGATCCTAACAACTGCAGAAACATATTGATATAAACTATTTGAATTACCACGAACTACATCGGCCAAAATCTTGATTCAAAGTTTCAGGTTCTAGGGTTC
The DNA here is from genome assembly GCA_014636745.2 of Centella asiatica. NCBI lineage: Eukaryota > Viridiplantae > Streptophyta > Magnoliopsida > Apiales > Apiaceae > Centella > Centella asiatica. The sequence goes on along the minus strand of CM025785.1, from coordinate 29,476,782 downwards.
TAAGTATTATGAATAAACCGTGGCTAAAGATTAAACAGCCGTCGCTAAAGGGTTTTTTTTTTTTATTTAGCTTTTGATTAAACCTTAAAAATTAATATCTCTCAGTATATAGATGATATGAACGAGTGCAATATATGAAAATCATACTGAAAAATATTATCTTCACAGTGGTATAATCAGAAAAATTATTTGACGTAAAAATAAAAGTGCAGTATAATTACCTCTTAAAAGCTTGAAATGAAAATTTTCAAATTCTTACTAGAGATGAAGAACAATGCTCCGAATTTTTTGAGAGAGTTTGTGAAATATGTTTAGTGAATATGCTGTAATGATTTTACTAACAAAGCTAGGAAGATAATCAAGGAGCAAATTAATATCTAATAAATGCACTAATTGAATTTTGAATTTCAAATTTTAAATCCTTAATTAATTGCATACTAATTGCATGGTAATTAACATTTGTAACTGATGTAAATTAATTATTTACCATAGGAGTAATTAATAAAAATTTATTTACTCACTAATTTATATTTTTAATGGTTATGCATTTATTTATTGCATTAACCGAAAAATTAATCCGCCTCGGCGAAATAAAAAAAATGCGTTTATAAAATTATTATCAAAATTAACATCTAGTAAATTTAAAATAAATATCTTGTCACAATTTATTGTCTCGCAATAATTAAAAATATAACCTTCGTTATAATTATTAATGAACGTGTGCGTAATGAATTACGTAATCCTTACGTACACGTAACCGTAAAAAAAAATATTTACTGGGCGATAAATTCATAAATAACCCTCAAAATTTTACTTTTGAATTATTGGGTTCTCACAACACACATCCTCATGGATCTGTCCTTCTTCGGTATTAGTAAGGCTAGAACTAAACACGGACTCATGGATTCGCGGAAATATCCTCTCCCAACCAATTCATCAACTTGTCTCTTCAACTCCTTTGTCTCTTCTGGGTTACATCTATAGGCTGCTCTATTTGATAACGATGCTCCCCGTATCAAGTCAATCTGATGCTCAATACCTCAGATTGGTGGTAATCCTTTAGGCAATTCTTCAGGAAATAATGCTTTAAATTTGTCAAGTAAGCTCTGAAGTCGTGGATCATTAATCAATGAATCTGACTTCAATATTTCACGTACTAGTAATAATAGCACAGTCCCACCTTCTCGTAAGTTTTCTTCTATCTCGTTTCTACTTATCAGTAAGGACTCTTTTGCTTCCTTTACTTTTTACACCTTGTTCCCTTGATTCTTGCCTTACGATCATCCAAAATTTGCTTGGGTGACATAGGCTTTAGTACAATCTTTCTGCCCTCCTTGTGAAAAGCATAAGTATTATGCTTTCCATCATGCATGACATGACGATCGAACTGCCAAGGCCTTCCCAAAAGCATATGGCATGCGTCCATTTGCGGTACAACATCAAACATTACTTCATCTTTGTACACGTCTCCAACTGAAAACGGAATCAAAACTTGCTTGTCGACATTCACCACATTTTCTTGATTAATCCATTGAAGCTTGTATGGACTCGGGTGCTTAATTGTCTTAAGTTGTAGTTTCTCAACAACCTCACTTGACACCACGTTTGTGCTACTTCCCCCATCGATAAGTAAATTACACACCTTCTTCCTCAATGTGCACCTTGTTTGGAATATTGTCTCGCGCTGATCAGTCTCGTCAATTACTTGGGTGTTGAGTAGACGTCTCAATACCAACAGCTCCCCATTATCGCACTCTACTTCCTATTCTCTGCAGTCTTTGTCATACTCTTCTTCAGATTCAGAATCACTGACATGAGTATTTTCCATGGCAAACGCTTCTCTCATTTCTTGTATAGTGAAAGTCTTTTTGTTAGGACAATCCATGGCATAATGGCCTAGCCCCTTACACTTGTAACAAGTAATGTTACTCAGGTCCTTCTTGGCCATACTTTTTGCAACCTTTTCTTTGCCCTTGCTCTTGAGTTCACTCGATTCAGACTTCCTATCCTCCGATCTCCAAGAGTTTGTGTTTTTGATAGGTTTTGGGTAAGATCTGCTTGCGTTTGTTTTGTGTTGTCTCTCCACCTTCACAACAAGCTTGACAACATCTTCGAAAAATACATACGGGGTAAGTTCAACCGTATCTGCTATCTCTCTACGCAATCCTTTCAGGAAATGAGAAATAGTTTGCTCCTCCAGCTCGACCAGTTCACATCACAGTTTTAAGGATTCAAACTCCTTCATGTAGTCTTCAACACACAGGCCTCCTTGTCAAAGTGTTTTTTTTTTTTTTTTTTGCTAAATACGAAAATATATAAAAAAGGAAAAAGATACAAAATTAACGAGAAGCATCCCCCTCGACCTACTAGCACGTCTCGCTAGCTAGGGAAAACAAGACAAAACTATGTGCATAAACATAAACCTAAACACAAAGCATTAAGAGGCAAAGCAGCTGATACATAGAGACAAAGTAATAAATCCTCTGATGGCATAACCTTTGCTGGCCAGAATCCCCTGATGGATGCAACAAGAAATCTTTTGAAACCAGCAGCAGCAGTAGTCCGAAACAAAATCCTGCAACAGCCAAGACTGGCAACCCTTGACGAACAATAGCAAACAACAACAGCATACAGCGGTAAACACCAGCAGCATACAGCAGCAGCAAAACAGCAGCAGAAGTATTCAGTAGCAAAACAGCAGCAATAGCATTCAATAGCAAAACAGCAGCAGCAAATAGCAGCAGCAGCATACAGCAGCAGTAAAACAGCAGTAGCAGAATTCAGCAGCAAACAACAGTAGCAGCACACAGCAGCAACAAAACAGTAGCAGCAGCATACTGTAGGAAACAGCAGTAGCAGCATACAGCATACAGCAGCCACATACAGCAGCATATAACAACAGCATACAACTAGCTTCAGCAGCAATATACAACAGCAGCATACAACAGCATAAAACCAGCATACAGAAGCAATATACAGCAGCATCATGCAACAACATATAATTAGCATACAGCAGCAGCAAACAGCAACAGCTAACAGCTAACGACCAACAACCAGCATATAATGAAACTAGAGAGAAAGCTGCCACTGAGGGAGTTTAAAACCCATCCTCCTATATTTTGCATGGGAAGCAAGCCTACTTTTAATGATAAAAATAATTTTAGCTATAAGGGCATGTGTGCTCCTACCATCTTTACCATGCATCCTGCCATTTCTTTCAGACCAAATGTGATAGACAATAGTATTTAAACTGAACCATATCAGCTGATTTCTAAAAGAATTAAATTTTAAAGAACTGAGGTTGTTTAGAAGTGCATTCCATATAAAATTGGAACCATACCAACCAGCTTTTCGAAGGATAGCATGAGCAATCTTGAGAGAATAATTGCATTTGAAATATAAATGTTCAAATGTTTCAAGTTCAATGTTGCACAAGACACACAAGTTTGTGATATTCAGGCCAAATTTGAACAGTTTATCCAAAGTCCATAGGCTTTTATGGCAGCACAACCAGTAGATGAAGGAGTGTCGCGGAACAACAAGTTTATTCCAAACAACACGATTCCAAGCAACCTTGTCGAAGTGTTTGCAGATGCAAGTATAACTCCTGTTTGTAATAATCAGGAATGAACCTCTTCCTCATTAGATTCTTCATCATGCGCCAACTAGTAATTGGTTCGTCACCATCTCGTCTTCTTTGAGCCACTAGGTTATCCCACCATAGGCTAGCATACTTCGAGAACTCCAAAGCTGCCAATTTACACTTTCTTTCTTCTGTGTGGTTCTGGAATTCAAAGATCTTTTCGACCTTTTGAACCCATTCCAAGAACTCTTCAGGGTCATTGCTTCCAGTGAAAGAAGGAACTTTTAGTTTTATATTGGAATGTTCTTCACGAACATTAGGTGGGTCGTTACGAACATTATTTTTCAGCTCTTGTTTTGAACCTTCAGTTTCTTGAGCATGACCGTCGTTATGTCCCAACAATCTGACCATCATCTCTTCCAATCGATCCAATTGTGTAGTCATCGTCGCATATTGATTTTGCAAACGTTGGATCTTTGCATCTTGTAAAGTTGCTCCACGAGGTAAACCCTGTTAGGTCCCAAAGGGTAAAAATACTAGAATGGGGGGTTGAATAGTGTTTTTCAAAAATTAAGTCTTACTTAGAAAACTTTATTGAATTAAAAATCTTCTTGCTTATAAAAAAGTTTCTTATGATTTTCAAAGAATTTAGCAGCGGAATTTATTTTAAGCAAGGAACCCCTTAGGTTTTGTATCAAAAGTTAATGGCTTGAAGTAGCAAATATAGTAAGTCTTTGCTGAACAAGTTCAGCAGGACTAAAGCAAAGCACAACAAAGCAAGGAAACAATATAAAAGATAAGCAGGAGAAAAGATAGAATTTTTATAGTGGTTCGGAATAATCCTACTCCACTCTTCTTCTCTTTTACTTGAGAAGGCTATCACTATAATTTGTTCACACATAACAATCAGCAAGAGGACACTTAGTCCAATTTACAATGGGTCACTTAGACCACTTTAGCAGGACACTTAGTCCAATTTTGTCACACAAACACTAAGAAGATTTCAGAAAATCTTGCTTGCTATCTTCAAGTAGATGGCTCCTTGGTTGAGCAGATAGATAGCACTTGTTTAAGCTTTATGATGTGTTGCTGTAGTCTTTAAGATGTCAGAGAGTTTTGTTCAGAGGTAGTTGGTTCATTTGTTAGTCATAAATGAAATTTATGACTTCTATTTATACTCCTCCAAAGAATCTATCCGTTGGGAATTTGAAATAGATCCGTTGAAGTGTACTGTCCTTGATGTGACTTGTACCTTTTCAGCAGTCCTTACTTAGTTCAAAAAGTTAGCCGTTTTTCTATCTTCTAGTGCCCTTCAGAAGAGTTTCCTAGAAGTTGACTAAGCAGGGAATAAGATAGCTATTCTGACAATCTTCACTTTGATAAGCAAAGGATCTTGCTTACTAAAGTCCTTGCTTATTTCCATTCTAAGCAAGACTATACTTGGAAAATTCTTCTTCAGAATCCTTCATAGCAGGCTTATCAGTAGACTTCAATGGTGATCAAAGGTCCTTGCTTATCTACAAATTATATCCACTTAACATGTTGGATATTTTTCTAAGTCCTTTTACATTGTCTAAGCAAGGACTATATTACATCATCAATTCTTATATATCAAACACATAATGAAAGTTTAAGCAAAGATAATATAAGCAGGGGTGCAACAACAAACCCGTTTCTCCAATATTATCGTGCCCACTTGAATCAGACATGTTTAATTTTAATGAATAATCAAATAGACTTTTGATAGAATTTCTAGATTGTAGTTTGAACACAACACTCTAGAATATACTTTATATAAGAAACCAGAAAAACAAGAATGAATTACACATTCTTGATTTCTCACTCCCAACTCCAAATAGCTCTGCCAATATGATGTAGGGTGTTTAAGCCTACAACCTTGGATAGACTAAATCAACTTATTGATGTGCGCACAAGAAGTCAATTTAGGGTTCTTGAACGAGTCACGCACTCAAGGTTATTCGAATCACATAAACAGGGTCGTGTGTATATCACAAAAACAATAAAAAATTACAAAATACTTCTGAATTTTATTAATCAAAGTCTGGATCCTTTTAACGTACAACATAAGCAACTATTTATAAGCTGTGATTACAAACCTAATCCTAATTAGAAAGAATAACACATTGGAAAGAAATCTAATCTAATAAGGAAAGGAATACAAACCTATTAACTAGGAAACAAATTGATGTATTTGATCTGAGAGACCAAACACAGGTTGCGGAAGCTTTGTTTGTTCAAGTGCAGAAAATAACTTTAGGTTGATTCTATAAAGAATTTAATCACCAAGAATCAATTCTAAAGGATCGATTGGAATAGTTTGCTTAAAGAAATTAATCACCCACAAACTAAACAAATCTGGTTACGAAAGCTTAAAGGAATTAACCACCCACTTTCAAGGTAAACGTAAGTTTAAACCTCACAAAAGTTCAATATCCAAAGTCTTTCCCTTTTTTTTTTTTATCTCCATCACAATTAACTATTTATACTTCAATAACCCTAACTCTAATATGGTAAAAATTCTACATTGGAAAGAAATCTAATTCCATAAGGAAACAAATATTAATAATTTAATGAACTTTAACCGGATGGATTAAAACTGCTTGATCAGAGACTATAGTCTCCGATAGTATAAAATTGCCTGTCCTCCGTAGTCCCCGACGTGTTTAGTCCCTGGCGCGTCCGATACACGTCTTAGTCCCTGACGCGGCACTTTAGTCCCCGACGTGTTTAGTCCCTGATGCCCTTTTTAAGCCCACAACTGCTTAACTCCTTATTCACAAGCAAAGTAACTACAGGTTGTTTAGCACCCCCTAGCCAAGAACCTCCATTAATATCAATAGAAAATAAATCTAAGGATAGTTCTTTTAAAACGAGATTTATTCTTTCACTCGTCAACAACTCCAATGGATCACAAATACAAACACAAATACGAAAAACGAATAAATACGTGAAATTAATAGTCGCAGCTGTCAGTGGATAAAATAGCTATCGGCAATTATTTATCCCCTGACGAGCAATTAAGCCTATCAGAGACTATTTATCCCCTGACGAGCAAATATGCCTGTCAGAGACTATTTATCTCTTGACGAGCAAATATGCCTATCAGAGACTATGTATCCCTTGACGAGTAACTCTGTCTATCGGAGACTAAGCATTCCTTGATGCCCTTGATATCATCCCTTGACATCGGCTCTCGACCAAACCCTAACGCTTTCTTGGCAGGCCCTGATGCCATTTCTCGGCCAAATTCAACTAAGCTTTAAACGAACTTGACTCTAGTTTTGAAAGCAAAATAAGGACAGAATCACAAGAATCCCTTAGTGAATCATAATGCATATTAGCCCAAGCCCAAGTTTCAATTCCTTCATCATAGTTCACCAAACATAGTCCCAAAACTTTTAACTCTTCAAGCTTCAAACATACCGCATTTGACAAGCTCACGTCAAATCTCTTAGCCCTTGATTTAGTAACTAGACCCCGAAGCCTTAACTCACTATCAACATTTGATCCATGTACAAATTCTACTTCCGAATCAGGTTCGTTACAATTCATGCCCACATCACTTGAATATTTGTCCTTTTGTGACACTAGAAAAGGTTGGGCGTTGACAAACAAGGGATACGAAGTAGTGGAATCATTGTAAGAGCTTTTGATGGGTCAAAGAGGGAAGTGATGGATGAGATTGAGTTGCCAGTAGATATCGAGCCACATGTGTTCATGGTAAATTTTCAAGTCTTGGAGATCAACTCTGGTTACAACTTCTTATTGGGTCGACTGTGGATCCATACAGTACGAGTGTTCCCATCAACCCTTCACCAACATATCAAGTATATCATTGACAAAGAGCTCATCATAATTACAGTAGAAAATGGAATGAAGAAAGAGGATGTGCCATGTATCGAGCTAGATTCAAAGATAACATTCCCATCTTATAACTCCTTGGAGGTAATCCCGGTGAATCACCATCTGGCCAGTCCTCCCATCAAATTCTCTAAGGAGGTCATGAATATGGCAAAAGAGATGATATCTCATGGTTTTAAAGATGGCAAGGGTGATCCATTGGAGTCATTGAGTGTCAAACAAATAGATGCAGCTTCGAACGAAAGAATAAATCTTGCTTGGAAGGAATTATCCCTAGATTTATTTTCTATTGAAGCATTTGCGGGATGTTGGTTAGGAAGTACTTGTCAACCTGTTGTTACTTTACTTGTTAATATTGAGTTAAGCAACTTCAGAACTTAGCCGAGAGTTAGTTGTCAGAGACTGGCGTCAGGGGATGTTCAAGCTTGACATCTCAATCTTTTGTATGCAAACTCGGCATGTGCAAGCTTGACATCTCAATCTTTTTTAGTTTTACTAACCAACCCACGCAACAAGACTCCCAAGGTTCTGTTGGTCACTTATGTCTGACCATCCGTTTGAGGATGATGTGAAGTACTGAAACACAATTTAGTGCCCAACAGTTTCCACAACGTCTTCCAAAAGTAGCTTAGAAACTTTGTATCTCGATCACTGACTATGGTTCGTGGGATTCCATGCAATTGAACCACTTCTTTCATATATGGATCAGCTACTTGAGGCGCATTATCGGTTTTATGACAAGCTAGAAAGTTTGCCATTTTTGAAAACCGATCCACCACAACCATGATTGAATCATGGCCTCTTTGTGTGCGTGACAATCCAATGATGAAATCCATTGACACATCTTCCCAAGGAGAATCTGGTACCGACAATGGAGTATAAAGACCCTGATGGAATGTACTTTTGGTCTTTTGACATGTAGCACACCTCACAAAAATACTGGTTACATCACCCTGCATCTTTGGCCAATAAAAATGCTCTTGTAATATTGCCAAAGTCTTGGTAATGCCGAAGTGTCTAGCTAATCCTCCCCCATGAGCTTCTCTTACCAACAACTCTCGAATCGAACAAGATGGAATACACAAACAGTTTCCTTTAAATAGAAATCCATCTTGAAACACATAATTACCCGTTGTTCCTCGCGAGCATGATTCGATTATTGGTTGGAAATCCATGTACAGCTTGTAGTACTCTTTAATTAATTCAAACCCAAACAATTTTGAACTCGGGATGCCCAACAAGGTGTATCTCTGTGACAGTGCATCAACCACCACATTGTCTTTCCCCTGTTTATGCTTTGAAGAGAAATTAAAAGACTGTAAAATGTTTTCCCAGTGAGATAGCTGAGAACTTGTAGAGGGGGGGGGGGGGGGGGGGTTGAATACAAGTTCTTTGAATATTTTTCGATTGCTTGTTCTTCAAGAAATTAAATATTACTTGCGGAAATAAAGAACAAGAACTCAAATCAATTTATAAACAATTGCTTTTTATTGCTTTAACAATTGATTACAACTTCTAACAATCACAACTTGATCGTCAGCTTCTATTCTGTATTTGTAAGATAAACTCCCTCAAAACATACAGCTTCTTTTCTGTATTGTAAAGATACAAACTATGAAAACCTATACATCTTCGAAATTATAATTCTGTAAACCTAATTACAGCTTCCTAAACTGAACCATAATTAATTCAGTTACCAAATCTAAATCAATAATGATTTAACTTCCTTATTCGAATCAAACACAATCTTTCCTTTTTGATTAGGAATAGATTTCTGGTTAGTTTCCTTACCAGCTACGTCTTCAATAATATCTCAGTCCACATGGAAGACATTCCCTATTCAATTTGAACTCTATATCTCATCAGGGAATAATTCATGACTAGTCCCTGATAGCTTCAGCTTTAGTCCCCGATCACTTTAGTCTTTGGTCTTTAGTCCCTGATCAGGTTGTGTAGTCTCCGACAGAGTTATTAGTCTCTGATGCTTTAGGCTTAGTCTCTGATGACGTCAGCTTAGTCTCAGATGTATTAAGCCTAGTCGTTGATGACATCAACTTAATCTCTGATACACTAAGCTTAGTCTCTGATGACGTAAGCTTAATCCCTGATGACGTAAGCCGCAGTCTCCGATAGGCAAAACTTAGTCTCTTGTAGGCAAAATCCTTAGTCTCTAACAAGTTTTCCTTAGTCTCCGATAAGCCTTTTTGTAATCTTCGATGGATCAAATACACACTTTGACTTGTTGAAGCTTTGATACACTTTTCGGCAGTTACTTACAATTAAAGAATGAATCTATCTCTTTATAAAGAATAAATGAATTACAACCAAAGAGATAACTACTGGTTACAAAACTTCAGTACTATTAATTAGCACTTTCTGTATATTTGTATATCTAAGTAATCTAAAGACAATCATCATCAAATGTTATAAAACCTAACAATCTCCCCCTAATTATGAATATAAGAATGATAAGCATAATTTCAAGGTTGATGATGATGTAAAAACTCAAAATTACAAGTATTACTTAGAAAAAGAATAAAGAATTACTAACTACAAATATACCTGAAAATTTTGTTCAGCTCCACCAAGACTCAAGTTTGAATCCTATAAGTCTGGGTTTAATAATTTTTTTTTTGTTAAGTTGGGAATGATATAAAGAGAAAAAAGAAACAGAAATAACGAGGGGCATACCCCCGGCCTACTAGCACAAACCGCTAGCTAGGGAGACAAACCCAAAAAGGAGAAAGCAACATCAAAAGCAACTAAACAGACATCTAACCAGAAGACAACAAACGAAAAACCGCAAACCAAATAGCTAACAATGAAGCCGAAACACTACTGCAATAGCAAACACCACTGCAACAGCAGCCATCTCCAACTGAGAAGCAACCAACAGCAAACACCAGCAGAAACATCAGCACTGCAGCAGTAAACACCAGAAGCAATAAAAACCAGCAGAAACCTCCAGCAGCAGCAGCAGCAAACAACACTGCAGCAGGCTCCAGCAGAAGCAGCAAACACCGTTCCAGCAGCACTAAGCATCAAACACACCACTAGGCAGCAGCAAACACCAAACATCTTCAGCATAAGCAATTTCCACTATTGCAGCAGCAATCGGATAACACTGCAGCTTTCGAAAAACCACCGGCCTACTAGCACAGGTCTAGCTAGGGAGACAACCCACACAAGGAAAAGAAGCAACCGTTCCCTTCTCTCTACCGTTCCCCTAAATTTTTTTCCTAAAACCCTAACCTGCAACCCTTTCTTGCTCTCTCTTCCTTAGACTTCTTCTCGTTTCTGCTTTCTCTCTCTTCCTGTTTCGGTTCAGTAGGTTCCTCCTGCGCACGGGTCAGTTCTTTTCTGTTCTGTTTCGGGTTTTCATGGCTGGTTCGGGTCATGACGAGCTAATCTCTATGGCTGATTTGGAACTTACCCCTATTCATATGGTTTCTGGTGTTCCCTCTTTCGTAGTTTCAGAGGAGGAGGAAGGAGAATTGGGGGAATTTGTTCCTTGCTCCCTCTCATCAGAAGTTTTTAGGGCTGCTGCTCAACTCACCATGAATGACAGAGTTTCTGCTGTAGCAGAGCGTCAGAAGAGTGAAGATTTGATTAATTTCATCAAGGCTCTTGGTTGGGATTTTAATGATGTGAATGATTTCTTGAAGGATGGGTGTATTCCATCAAAATCATCTTCTAAGGAAAACAGTCCTAGATGTGATTCAGCTGCAAATGTGGTGTCCTGTGATTCGGTAGATGAGGGAGTTTCTGCACCTAAGTGTATTGCTGAGTCTAAGCTGGTTTTGCAGCAGGAAAATGAGACCTTATCCTGGAGCAATGTCGTCTCTAAGGAAGGTAAGCATTCGGAACTTATTTTCTATCCTCCCACTATTCTTGATGGGTCTATTTCTATCAATCCGCCTGCTGAGATTTTGAGGAAAGGTGCTGATAGGTGGAGGTACAGTTTAGAGGGGTATTTCCTGCATTCTAAACCTTCTTTTTTAGTTGTGGAAGCTTTTGCTAAAAGGCACTGGACCTCTTTCGGGTTTGAGAAGCTCACTGTCTATAAGGGCAGATTTATTTTCAAGTTCTCCAGCTCTTTGGGACGTGACAACCTCCTTGCTTCTGGTCCTTGGTACATTGCAAACAAGCTGATTAATTTAAAGCATTGGCGTGAAGGAGCTGAAACTACTGAGGAGAAATGCACTGTTGCTCCCATTTGGGTGAAGTTTCACGATATTCCAATTTCTTATTGGACCTTGGAAGGTTTAAGTTATCTAGCTTCAGGGATTGGTAAACCTTTAATTCTAGACAGGGCCACTTCAAGATTGGAGCCAATGAGTTATGCAAGAGTATGCATTCAAGTAGATGTTTCATCATCTTTTCCAAAATCTCTTCCAGTTACGGTCCTGAAAGATGATTCAACAGTTGTGCTTCCTGAATTGGTCAAAGTTGAATATCAACACAAACCTCCCATATGTTGTCACTGCAATGTGTTTGGACACTCACAATTCCGCTGCCCATATGCAAATTATAAATGGGTTCCAAAGGATACAAATGTGCCATGCGTGGACAAGAAGCTTCCTCCTACTGCTCCCACGCCCACTAATGTGGACAAAGGAAAAGGTGTTCTTATTGACTCTCAGGAGTGGAAGCCTGTTACAAAGGGTCTAAAGGTGGTTGAACCCCCAGATTGTCCAGCTACGGTAGGAGTAGCTGATATTAATACATTTAAAGCTCTTGAAGGTGATTTTGAAACTGTAGTTGATAAGGATGTCAATAGTGTTCATGATCTGCTTGGGTCGGATTCTAATCTATCTCCTCCGCTGCTCTTAGACAACCTTGCTTCCAAGATAATAAATATTGATGGGAAGGAGCTAAAATCTGCTTCAACTCTTTTTTTGCCTCCTAGCCAAGACTCCTCTCGTAGGAAAAATAAGAAGAAGAAAGGAGGTAGTTCCTCCAAACTACCTACTTAATTTTATGTCAGCTTTTTGTGGTATGAATGTTAGGGGTCTAAACCAACTGCCAACCGTGCGTAATGTTAAGAACTTATTTTTGAAGTTCAACCTATCTTTTGTTGGTCTTTTTGAGACTCGAGTTAAATCTCCCAAAACTCAGTCTATTTCTTGTTCTATTAATGAGAGTTGGCATTGGTTCTATAATTATCTCCATCACCCTAACGGGAGGATTTGGGTTGGTTGGGACACCACCCTTTGGTCTGTAGATATCTTATCTTCTTCCTCCCAGCACATACATTGTAAAGTTTTTTCTATATCTCTTAATTGTAACATTTTGGTTACCTTTGCCTATGGGCTGTATACTCTTTCAGATAGAAGGCTGTTGTGGGCTGAACTGCAGAATTTAACCTCTCTTTGTGGTGGTGTTCCTTGGTGTGTTATTGGAGATTTCAATGAAGTCATTTCCCCTTTGGAAGTTTTAGGAGGAAATTGCTCTTTGTCTGGTGGGATGTATGACTTTAAATCTTGCCTGGGGACCTGCTCCCTATCGGATTTATGTGCAACTGGCACGCATCTGTCATTTCCCCTTTGGAAGTTTTAGGCGGAAATTGCTCTTTGTCTGGTGGGATGTATGACTTTAAATCTTGCCTGGGGACCTGCTCCCTATCGGATTTATGTGCAACTGGCACGCATCTGTCTTGGTGGAACTCGCAGGTCGCAAATCCTATCTATAAAAAGCTGGATAGAGTTTTAATTGACCCTGATTGGTTGTCTCAACTCCCTCACTCTCAAGCTTTTTTCCACACAAGAGGTCCTTCGAATCATACTCCCATGATTGTTTACCTGGACATACATGCTCAGCGAGTCAAGAAGCCTTTCCAGTTCTTCAATTTTATGGCTGGTTTAGAGGGGTTTAATGATGCTATTCAAAATGCTTGGAAGATGGATGTCCAAGGCAACCCTCTGCAGCAGCTTTGGACAAAATTCCAGAACATCTCTTGATTAACCTCAACAAATCCATTGGCAATGTTCACACTTGTGTCAAGCAATTAACTTTTGACCTTCATCAAGTGCAATCTGATCTGATTTCTCATCCTTTGGATCCTACTCTTCTTGAGAAGCAGCATTCCCTTTCTCTCGCTTTATCTGTTGCCCAAGACAGAGAAGAATGCTTTCTCAAGCAGAAATCTCGGGTTAAGTGGCTTAATGAAGGGGATAAGAACAATAAGTTTTTCTTCTACAAACTTAAATCAAATTGGAATGTTAATAAAATCTTTCTGATTCAGGATGATTTTGGACAATTTATTCATGGGCACGATGGAGTACAGAAGGTTGCTATCAAACATTTCAGAAATATTCTTAGTCATGTCACTGATGATCAGTTTATGGACCTCAGCTCGCTGCCGGTTCACGGATCCATTTGCCAAGAGGATTTCTACTATCTGAATGAAAGTGTCAATGAGGATGAGGTTTTATTGGCCTTCAAATCTTTGAAAAAAAATAAGAGCCCAGATTCAATGCTGAATTTCTAACCCTCTCTTGGGATACCATTGGTAAGGACGTTATTGCTGCGGTTTTGGCATTCTTCAACAAGGGCTGCCCCCTTGGAAATTTCAACAATACCTCTATCACTTTGGTTCCTAAGCTTGCTCACCCTTCCTCTATGCATGATTTTAGACCTATATCTTGCTGCACAGTTGTTTACAAGATTATCTCAAAAATTTTGACCATGCGATTGAAAAAGGTTCTTCCTGCCATTATCTCTCCATCTCAAGCTGCTTTTGTTCCTAATAGGAATATTGGAGATAACATCCTCATTGCCCAGGACATTGTGAGAAATTACCATCTGGATAAAGGCCCTCCTAGGTGTGCTCTGAAAATTGATCTCCAAAAAGCTTTTGACTCCCTCAAATGGAATTTTATCTTAGCTGCATTAAGGCACTTAAAATTTCCGCCAAAATTCTGCTACTGGATTAGAGAATGTATATTACATTCTCTAATCCAGTAGCAGAATTTCTGTAGTAGAAAAGGCTCTCTCGATGGCTCTCTCTCAAAAAAATTTCTCCCCTTTCTCTCTACCTTTTCCCTAAAATCCCTTCCTGTTGATCCCCTCTTCGCTCCTTCTCTTTTCTCTCTACCGTGCACCTTGTTGCCATTTCTCTTTGTGGAAATGGCAGTTTCAGAACCCACCTCAAACCCCACTCTTCTACATCCGTTAGTTACTGACCTAGCGGGAACTGGAAACATGGTTTCTGCAGCAGCTCAAACCTCCGAAAATGACAGATCAGATGCTTTTGAAGCTAGACAAAAAAATGCCACTCTCATGTCCTTCATCTCTTCTCTTGGCTGGAGTTTACAAGACATTAGGAATTTTGAGATTTCAGGCTCTCTTCCATTAGGGACTTCAAATTCAGGAGCTTCAGGTTCCAATTCTTCTGCAGTTCCTGCTCAGGCGTCTATGGGGTTCAAGAAATCTGAAGAAACCCTACCTCTCCAGCCACATTTAGAGGAGGGTGAAGTCATTCTCACGGACTCTCCCCACAAAGATCAGACCCTCTCTAAGGGAAAGCTATCTTGGAGCAAGATTGTGGCCGGAGATGCAAAACCTGCTAAGCTCTCCTTTTTCCCTCCTACACTGGTTGATGGTAAGATTTCTATTAAACCTCCCCTTGAGGTTCTTAAACAAGGTTGCAAACATTGGGAAAATTGTCTGATTGGGTTTTTCCATCATTCTCGCCCCCCTTACATTGTTATTGCTGCAGCAGCTACAAAAATTTGGGGTAACCTAGGCCTAAATAAGGTTTTCTTGCATAAAAATGCTTATTTATTTCAATTTAATTCAGTAGAAGACTGTGAAAACGTTCTGAGTTTGGGACCTTGGCATTTAGCAAACAAACCGATTTTATTGAAAAAATGGCGTGAGGGGACAGATTTATCAAAAGAAGATTGCAAGAAAGCTCCCGTATGGGTCAAAGTGTCGGGTATCCCTCTTTCGTATTGGAATATTGAGGGGTTGAGTTACATTAGTAGTGGGCTGGGAAAGCCGCTTTTTCTTGACAAAATCACAAGTAACTTGGATCCTATGCCTTATGCCAGAATGTGCATAGAAATAGGGATAGATTCTAGTTGGCCTAAGGAACTCCAAGTTTCTATATGGGATGAACTTACAAACAAGGAAGCTTCAGTTGTAGTCTCAGTTGAATATCAAAACAAACCCCCTTCTTGCCCCAAATGCTCCATTTTTGGTCATTCTCAATTCAAATGTCCGTTCTCCAACTTCCAATGGGTTCCCAAACCCAACCAAAACCTGTTGACAAGGATAGTCCTATTACTCATCAAGATAAGGAAAATGACAGTTGGATTTCAGTTCATTCAAAGTCTAGTCTCACGCCCCCTACTCCTGCAGCCACTGCAGCCACTGCAACCACTGCAGCCCTTTCCTCTTCTACAGCCACTGCAGCCACTTCCTCTCCTGCAGCCACTGCAGTCTCTGGGCTTTTTTCTGCAGCCTCTACAGCCACTGCAGCCTCTGGACTTTTTTTTGCAGACACTGCAGCCACTGCAGCCTCAATGCTTTCTCCTTCTACTCCGCATTCCAACCCTTTCTCCCCTCTTTCCTGTCCAGAGGTTCACTCTCCTGATTCAGATGTTAGCTCTCTAAACCAAGTTCTTATTGGTAAAATCTTGTCAGTCGATGAAAAAGATTTCAAAGATCAGAAACTGAAAGGAATAGTAGCCTTAGATGCTCCGTCCTCTTCCAAGAGGAAAAAGAAGAAGGGTGGGAGACAGGCTCCCACTTAGCTCTCTTCCCTCTCTTCTTATTTTGTTCCATGAATATCTGCTCCTATAATGTTAGAGGCCTCAATAAGTCGACAAAACAAGACGACATTAGATCTTTTCTAACTTCCAATAGCATTACCCTAGCGGGTCTTTTGGAAACTAGAGTCAAGCGGGATAAGGCTCATGCCATTGCCTCCAAACTTCAAGCTAACTGGGAGTGGATTTTCAATTATGATAAAAATCAGAATGGTAGAATTTGGATTGGTTGGAATCCTCAAGTTTGGCAAGTTCTTCCTTTATCCTATTCAGATCAGCTTATCCACTGCAAAGTAACTTTTTTGGACCAGAACCTTCATTTTTGGGTTACTTTCGTCTATGCTCATAATACTTACACAATGCGTCGTAGTCTTTGGAATGATCTCATCAAGCTTTCATCTCCTACTCAAAGGTGGACTATATTAGGAGACTTTAATGAGATTCTTTCTCTTTTTGAAAGCAAAGGGGGGCGAATCTACAACTCCACGGGAATGGATGATTTTAGGAATTGTATTCTCATTTGTCATCTAGAAGATATAAGATACATGGGTCAATTCCTCTCTTGGAATAATAAACAAGAATCTTACCCCATTGCTAGGAAGATTGATAGAGTTCTGGGGAACCCTTTATGGATGCAAACCATGGACCTTTCTCAAGTATTTTTTGGTCCTAGCAGGCTTTCAAATCACTCCCCTGCAATTCTTCAATTGGGGCTCAAAATTATCCCTCCTAGGAAGCCCTTTCTGTTTCTAAACCATCTCATCGACTTGGAAGGATATCATTCTGCAATTTCGGATGCCTGGAAAGATCCTGTGGCAGGATCAGCTCAATTCTCCCTAGCCTCAAAGCTTAGAAGAGTTAAAAAGAACCTTATTATTCTAAATAAGGACCATGGCCATCTTCATTCCAGAGTTGCTACTGCAAGGGAAGCCCTTCTAACTTTTCAATCACATTTTCAGGATTCTCCTTTAGCAGATTTCAATCAGAAAGAGAAGCAGCTTACTTTTGATCTCTTAAACGCTTTAGAGGAAGAGGAAAAAATTCTAATCCAAAAAGCTCGAGTTCACTGGCTAAAGGTTGGGGATAAAAACAACAAGTTCTTCTACGCAAAAGCTAAAGGCAGATGGAACTCAAACAAAATCTTGGCTCTTGAAGATGATCATGGGGTAATTAATTATGATCAAATTCAGATTAAATCAATTGCTATCTCCTACTTCAAGAATACTCTTGGTGCTGATTTTCGTCCCCCCGGAAGGCACCTTTCAGCTCTCCAAAGCCTTAACGTCAAAAAAGTCCCTCCTAATCTTTTGCTCCATCTTTCTGCTCCTATCTCAAATCTAGAGATTCTGGCCACTCTCAAGTCAATCCCCAAAAACAAATCTCCTGGCCTTGATGGCTTCAATGCAAATTTCTTTATATCTTCTTGGGATATTGTGGGAGCAGATTTCACTAAAGCTATTCAAGCCTTTTTCCACTCTGGATTGAATCTTTACATGTTGTTCATTATTTGCTCCATTACAATATAAGATACCAAATCCTAAAATGCTTGTTTAAGTGTTCATTTATTGCTCCATTAAAATATAAGACAACAAATCCTAAAATGCTTGTTTAAGTCTTTGGGGAGATTTCTATTCCATCGAGTATCGAGTGATATGTCATGTCAGTTTGGTGAGTTCTATTCCAATTTGACTTTTAAAGGTTTGCTACTACCAATATGTCAATTACTTTTTCTGTATTGAACTTTCTTATCTGATTTATGTGTTTTGTCTATGTTAGTGTTTATAATTCAAGTTTGAAAATATCCATTTCTGGATCGGAAACCTGTGGTAGCTGCCCAATGTCGTAAATAAGGTAAGTTACCTTTTAATCTTATTAGCTTTAATTGGAAATTTTGATTGAACCCAAGAAAGTAGTAGCGTTTTGGTTACTCCATTCCAATATTAGACACCAAATCCTTTTAATCTTACCAACTTGAAATTAGGTTTTGTAGTTATACTAATTTGAAAGGATTTAAATTCCACCCCCCCCCCCCCTCTACCCCCCCCCCCCCCCCCCTAAAACCAATATTCGTGCTAATGTTGTTGGTTAGGCCGATTGATATCTAATTAGTTATGGAAGTGTTGAGATTTGAAATTCCATCCCAAAATAACTGGAAAATTTATTATTTTTAAACTAGCGTTAATTATTTTTAATAAATGGAAAATTTATTTATTTAATTTTATTTTTTTGAGATTTGAAATTTCTTCAAAGGTTTTCTTTTTATTGATGTTGTCGGGTAGAGTTGTCTTTATTTGTTTTTCAAAAATATAGTTTTCTAGGCTTTTGGGGTGAGAGACTAATATGTTGTCTCTATGTTAGGATTTGGATGAGACTTCTTGGTGTTAGATATTGTAGAAATTGGATAAGACTTGTTGAGTTGGGATAATAATGAGGTGTAAGTAACGAGGTGTAACTAAGTTTAAGTATTTTGTATCTTTACCTGTCGTTCATTATTTGCTCCATTACAATATAAGATAGCAAATCCTAAAATGCTGGTTTAAGTGTTCATTTTGTGACGACCCCAAAATCCCTCATTGGATCAGGGATTTGTCAAAAGAAGGAAAAGATAACCACACATCCATTCATATAATAATTACTGAAAGAAACGATAGTAAAGAGTTATTACAACTCAAAATATTACATTTTCAGCGAAAGCTATTCTGTCTCTATACTATAATACAAAACATCACTTTTCAGATCATCTTCCTTCCTTCCTTCCTTGTCAACACTACAAAGGGTTAGCTAAACTCAGTAACCGATCATCTTTGTCTTTCCCTTGTCAGAGGGCTCAACCTTAATATTCTGCCCTGCAAAACATTAAAATTGTACAAGAATGAGCGGTTCACGCCCAACAAGTATATAAACAATTTGGGAAAGCAAATCTGGAATGTTTCAAAGAATTCAATTCTGCTAAGAGGCTTAGTGAATCAATACTAATGCCTCAAAAATCTTTAAGGAATCTTTAGGATTACTGATGATAAACAATTGTGTAATCCTTCTTAAAACAAAGCATAACTTCCTTGAAGTAAAAATATCCATCGGGGCTAAAACCGCTGGATCTGCTAACCATACGGTATACAGCTGGCCTAACTGTGCCCGTATGATCCCTCCTTATGTGAACGTACGTAGTCACATAAAATTCCTCTAGGTCAGGTGAAAAACAAATCAGCACCTTTCCTTTCCTTTAACCATCCATGTGGCATCACCATTTAAGGAACATAGCATTCTTATTTATTGCACAGATATAATGTTAAAAAAAAATAGCTGAAAGAGCAAATCTTCCTTATATCCATGCACTTTTATTCATATCATGCTAGTGAAAATTAAAGCATAGCATTCTGTTTCACAAGGAAATTTAAATGTCATAATTTTGTACGCATGTCGAATTAATTGATCATGCGCTTAACTGAAATAAGCATAAGAGTAAGAATATACTTGCATCAACTTGCAATAAACATAAGATTGTGAATATACTTGCATCAACTTGCAATAAACATAAGATTGTGAATATACTTGCCTCAGTCCTTTGCACAAAATTCAAATCAATTTACTTGTGAGAGAGAGATTCTGTAATGCAAGTAATATTTTAATACCTTAATAAAAATTTATGAAAGAAAATATGTATGTGATGTCCTTAGACTTTACTGTTTTAAAGAATAACATCATAAAATAATTTTAAGAAAATAATGTTTTATAGTCTTGATAACAAACTATGCATCGGGGAATAATTTTCTCATTATCAAACTCGTCAGGGACTGATATCCTTAGCCATCAGAGACTTAACATATTTTTGCCTATTAGAGACTAGGAAATTCCTCCATCGGAGACTAAGAAATTTTGCCTGTCAGAGACTACGGATGATGTCATCGAAGACTAAACTTAGCCTGTCGGAGACTAAGGCTGACGTCATCAGAGACTAAATAACTCATCGAGACTGATGACATCATCTTAACTCATCGGGGACTAAGGGTGACGTCATCATCAGAGACTAACAACATCTCATCAGAGACTAACAATATCTCATCAGAGACTAAAAATATCTCGTCAGAGACTAAGAATATCTCATCAGAGACTAAAATTATCTCGTCAGAGACTAAGAATATCTCATCAGAGACTAAAAATTATCTCGTCAGAGACTAAAAATTATCTCGTTAGAGACTAATATTAGAGCTTGTTTTTGCTACCATGGAAGGCTTATCATGAACAAACTCAGCCTAGGAGGTTTCATGAGAATGCAGAAGAATATAAACTTAGCATAAATCTTTGATACTATGCATGAAAGAAAGTAGGTAGAGTTCCAGGTTATTACCTCTTCGTTCTTAAGGGTGAGATCAAAGCTGGTCTAAGAATAATTTTTCCGAAAGAACTTGGAAATTTATGGATATGATAAGTTTAAGCGAAACTTTTTAAAAGAGAAATTTTGGTAAAAGAGTTAAAATTTCATCTCGAATGTGGTATTTATAGAGTTCAAAAGCAGTAAGCTAAGGTTGAGCTTTAGGATAAAATGATTGGTTAATTTGGACGGTAAAACGGCTGTTCATCATGACTTCTTGACAGCAAACAGCTGCTGTCCTACATGCATGAAAACTTAGCCACCTAAACAATTTCTAATCAAACATGTAATCACAAATCCTACGTAACCCTCTCCTCTTCCTCCATGCTGTTCAATATAATCTTAAATGGGATTTGCTAATCCCATTTTTAATACCTTTTTAAGAAACTTAACCTCATAATCGTGGATATCATATCATCACAAAAATTTTCATTGTAGATATGAATTTATCATTCATATTTAAAAAGGCTAACTCTATGCAATAAAAAAAATATAATAACACAAAATAAAATTATTTCTTATCGTAAAATACATTTTTAATTTTTCAGTTTCTCACACATTTGTTGCTCCATTACAATATAAAACAGTAAATCCTAAAATGCTTGTTTAAGTGCTTGGGGAGATTTCTATTCCATCGAGTATCGATTGATCTGCCATGTCAGTTTGGTGAGTTCTATTCCCAATTTGACTTTTAAAGGTTTTCTACTACCAATATGTCAATTACTTTTTCTGTAGTGAACTTTCTTATCTGATTTATGTGTTGTGTCTATGTTAGTTTTTATAATGCAAGTTTGAAAAGAACCATTTCTGGATCGGAAACCTCTGGTAGCTGCCCTGTGTCGTAACTAAGGTAAGTTACCTTTTAATCTTATCAACTTTAATTGAAAATTTTGATTGAACCCAAGAAAGTAGTAGTGTTCTGGTTACTCCATTCCAATATAAGACACCAAATCCTTTTAATCTTACCAACTTGAAATTAGGTTTTGTAGTTATACTAATTTGAAAGGATTTAAATTCCATCCAACCCCATTCTATATCCGCCCCTTAAAACCAATATTCGTGCTAATGTTGTTGGTTAGGCCGATTGATATCTAATTAGTTATGGAAGTGTTGAGATTACTTTATTTTCTGTCCCGCTAGCGTTAATTATATTTAATAACTTGAAAATTTATTTATTTAATTTTATTTTTTTGAGATTTAAAATTTCTTCCAAGGTTTTCTTAGTAGTTTATCATCCTTCCTTCCTCAGTCTTATCAAAAGAGTAAATAACTTAGTAGTTTATCATCTTTGCTTTCCCCTTACCAGAGGGTTCAGCCTTAGCGTTCTGTCCTGCAAAACATTAAAATTCAACATGGGTGAGCGATTTACGCCCAACAAGTATATACACATCGAAGAAGTATATAAGCAATTTAAAAGAATGTATCTAGAACATGAAAGGAAGTTCAAGTCTGTTTATGAGGCTTGGTGAAACAATGCCAAGGCCTCGGAAACCTTCAAAGAACATTGATGACTCACTGATGATACACAACATGTGATCCTCCTTGAAAAAAGGCAGGTATACACCTGAGCATAACTTTTTCAAAATATCCATCTGGGGCTAAACCCGTGGATCTGCTAACCATACAGTACACATATGGCCAAACTGGACTGCATGATCGCTCTTGTGTGGACTACGTAGTCACTTATCATTCCTCTAGGTCAGGTGAAGAACACATCAGCACCTTTCCTTTCCTCTTGCCAACCATATGGCATAACCCATTTAAGGGACATCATTCTCATTCATTTGCACAGATATAAGATTTTAACATAGCTGAAATTCAAAGCTCATTTATATCCATTCTTCATCATTCATACCATACTAGCGAAATTTAAAGCATAGCATGCTCATTCATAAAAAAAACGATTTAAAACATAACTCAAGCCTTGCACACATATCGAATCAAATGATAATGCGTTAACTAAAATAAACATCAGATTGAATGTATATATTTGCATCAACTTGCAATTAAACATAAGGTTGTGAATATACTTCCCTCGGTCCTTTGCACTCAACCAAATTTAATTTACTCATGAGTGGAAAATTCTGTAAGAATATACATATCACAAGATGAATTTAATATCTTGGTTAAAATATGAGAGAAAATGCACATGTGACGTCCTTAACTTTTAACGTCTCAATCTGATATAAAAGCTGTTGAGGTTAGAAATCAATTAAAACATCTTAAAATAATTTAAGAAAATAATATTTTATAGTTTCAAAAACAAACTGTGCATCAGGGAATTACTTCACTTTAACTCATCGGAGACTACGGACGACGTCATCAGGGACTAAACTTAGCCTGTCGGAGACTAAGGCTGACGTCATCAGAGACTAAACTTAGCATGTCGGAGACTAAGGCTGATGTCATCAGAGACTAAACAACTCCTCAGGGACTGATGACGTCATCTTAACTCATCGGGGACTAAGGATGACGTAACCAGAGACTAACTTCTCATCAGAGACTAATGACGTCATCTTAACTCATCGGGGACTAAGGATGACATCACCAGAGACTAACTTCTCATAAGAGACTAAAAATATCTCATCAGAGACTAAAATTTCCTTCATCGGAGACTAACTCCACCCCATCAGAGATTAAGTTGGACCTCGCCTTAGATACAGGGTCGTCTTCTTCCCTCCTCCTTGGGTGGTGTTCTTAACCATAACCACACTAAGGTCAACTCTCATCATCTTTTCAGTGATATACATTTCCTATGGTCTGTATGCCATCCTAGAAACGGTTTAGGGTTCAAACGCAGGTTGAAAAATACTCAAGCATGGGGTTGCAACTACTGACAAAAGAATGTTTTGGTAGTTAAAGGTTTGTCTACCAGGTGGTTGTCAACATTTTTACACTCATCTTGGGTAGCTTTTGAAATAAATGACATTAACTCCGGGTGTTAAAACATGCATCAAGTCATACTTTTGGAAATAAATGAACAAGATATTAAACGTGGTATGTATGATTGAACAAAAGTGTAAGAAATAGAGCAGGACTTTAATGAAATGCTCTTACCTCCTTGGTGACAAGAAAGAGTTAAAGGCTCTAGTTTGTTCTTCCCAAAAAGGATAGTTGTTTAGAGAGTAAGTTTGGATTTGGTGGTACACCGTATAGAAGTTTATGAAAGTGGGGCAAGGGTTGTACCAACGTGATATATATATGTCACCTGTCTAGCAACAAGGGCCGTTGGATTTATTTGATATAAGCCGTTGGCTATGAAAAGAAAAGAATTGACTGATGAGAAAACAAAAGTTGGTTGCAACGGCTGCTAGTACCCATCGGTCGTTTATCATAGCCCGCTCTATGGTAATGGTGGAAGTGATGCACATTAAATGCTACTATCTCCCCGCAATAGGTTTTTAAATAAAAATGGGTACTGTAGCTAATCTTGTTCACACTTGGTGAGCCCTTTTCCCGCGTGAACACACCCTCACACAAGACTAATCTTGAATGCAATATCCTTTTAAATACTTGAGCTTCAAAATACATTTAAAATCTTTTGGACATCACATTGCCATTGAATTTTTATAAGAAAATATAATTTCATTATTTAACCAATAAGGAAATAAACCTTCATGCAGAAAATAAAATAAATCTCATAATCAAAATTTCATTGAGATTTTCGGGTTCTCACAATAATGAGGTGTAACTAAGTTTAAGTATTTTGAATCTTTACGTGTCGTTCATTATTTGCTCCATTACAATATAAGATATCAAATCCTAAAATGCTTGTTTAAGTGTTCATTTGTTGCTCCATTACAATATAAGACAGCAAATCCTAAAATGCTTGTTTAAGTGTTTGGGGAGATTTCTGTTCCATTGAGTATCGAGTGATTTGTCATGTCAGTTTGGTGAGTTCTATTCTAAGTTTGACTTTTAAAGGTTTTCTACTACCAATATGTCAATTACTTTTTCTGTAGTGAACTTTCTTATCTGATTTATGTCTTGTGTCTATGTTAGTTTTTATAATGCAAGTTTGAAAAGAACCATTTCGGGATCGGAAACCTGTGGTAGCTGCCCTATGTCGTAAATAAAGTAAGTTACCTTTTAATCTTATCAGCTTTAATTGGAAATGTTGATTGAACCCAAGAAAGTAGTAGCGTTTTGGTTACTCCATTCCAATATAAGACACCAAATCCTTTTAATCTTACCAACTTGAAATTAGGTTTTGTAGTTATACTAATTTGAAAGGATTTAAATTCCATCCAACCCCGTCCTATATCCGCCCCCTAAAACCAATATTCGTGCTAATGTTGTTGGTTAGGCCGATTGATATCTAATTAGTTATGGAAGTGTTGAGATTACTTTATTTTCTGTCTCGCTAGCGTTATTTATATTTATTAACTGGAAAATTTATTTATTTAATTTTATTTTTTTGAGATTTGAAATTTCTTCCAAGGTTTTCTTGCTATTGATGTTGTCGGGTAGAGTTGTCTTTATTTGTTTTTCAAAAATATAGCTTTCTAGGCTTTTGGGGTGAGAGACTAATATGTTGAGTGATGACCCCAAAATACCTTAATGGATCAGGGATTCGCAAAAGAAGGAAAAGATAACCATACATTCATTCATAGCATAAATACTGGATAAGGGCAGTATTAGAAAGTTATTACAACCCAAGAATAATACAATTACAGCGGAAGCTATTACATCATCTTTAATTACAAACCAAAAACCAACACTACTTCTAACATCTTCCTTCCTCCCTTCAAATCTTCTTTCCTTCCTTCCTCAGTCTTATCAAAAGAATATATAACTTAGTAGGTTATCATCTTTGTTTTCCTCTTATCAGAGGGTTCAGCCTTAGCGTTCTGTCCTGCAAGACATTAAAATTCAACATGGGTGAGCGATTTACGCCTAGCAAGTATATACACATCGAAGAAGTATATAAGCAATTTAAAAGAATGTATCTGGAACATCGAAGGAAATTCAAGTCTATTTATGAGGCTTGGTGAAGCAATGCCAAGGCCTCGGGAACCTTCAAAGATCATTGAGGATTCACTGATGATACACTACATGTGACCCTCCTTGAAGAAAGACAGGTATACACCCGAGCATAACTTCCTCAAAATATCCATTGGGGCTAAACCCGTGGATCTGCTAACCATACAGTACACAGCAGGCCAAACTGGAGTGCATGATCCCTCTTGTGTGGACTACGTAGTCACTTATCATTCCTCTAGGTCAGGTGAAGAACACATCAGCACCTTTCCTTTTCTCTTACTGACTTGGACAGAAACTAGTAAATCTCAAGAGACTAGAACAACATTGCAAACTGTCCAAGATCATACTTCAGGATCTAGCCCACAAGAACCACTTGTTCAAAGTACAAGTGCAGCTAGTTCTCCTACACTTTCCATGGAGGACATCCAACCAATTTCCATTTTAAGGGTAACCCCCCTCCATGAAGACACTACTTCTCAAACCCCTCTTTCTGTAGGACAGAGTGCACATATCCATATGAGTGAGGTTGAGAGAATATTTAGTGAGAGTCAGGCTCCTGACCTGGAAAAAGGAGAGGAAATACAAACAGAGAGTCAAGCCTTAGCGAGCTTAGAAAAAGGAGAGATAGAGAAGCTGGGTGCCCAACCCCAGGCAAAAGGAGAGGGTGTGAGCAAGGATGAGATCCTTGAAGAAAAGAAAAGAGAGAAATTCTCAACAGGTGAATTTTTCAAACCTGTGGCTCCCTCCACCCAAATCCAAACAGAAGCTCCAACAAGAGAAGTTGGAGGAATCTCCAGTGCAGTGGCTGCAAACTTGCAGGTCATATCAGAAATGTCAAATGCAGCCTATGAAGAACTTTTAAATCTTCAACAAAGAGAAGATCACCTTTCTGCTATGAAGACTAGGCTTGCATTTGAATCTACTGCTGTAGAGGAGACTCCAGAGCCAGAGAATGTGGATGCCTGGCTGGATTCAGATTTTAACAACACACTGGAGGAAGCAGCTGCCTTGTACAGGCAGGAATATGTGACCAATATAGGGTCTTTTGCAGATGCCAAATCCTTTCAGGATGTTGCAGAAGAAGTAACCAAGTCAGTGCACCTAAATGCTAAATTTTTTCACTACTTGGCAACTGGCATGAAGACTGAACTGGAGGAGATGAGGAAGCAGATGTCTTTACAGACAGATTCTATTAAAAGGCATTATGAAGGACATTTTTCAAGGCAGACTGTCATGAATATTCAGGCTATGATCAAAGACAAAGCTAAAACTGACAGCAGACTGAGTAACCTTGAAGTTAAATTTGATCAAATGCATTCCCTTCTGAAACAAATTGCTACTCAACTCCGTCTCTCTGCCCCCTCTAAGGATGTTGATGTCAAAAAGGGGGAGAGTGATCCAGAAATGAAGTCATATGCAAGTCTTGATGAACTCAAGGCAACCTTGGACAAACTTGAGTCCAGGGTTAAAACATTACCAACAACAGCAGCAACAATTACTTCTTCCAAACCATCTACAGCAGCCCCAACTTCTTCAAAACCATCTGCAGCAGCCCCAACTACTTCAAAAGACAAAGGTAAGGGAGTCATAGTTGAGCATCCAAAGAAGCAAATCTCCACTCAATCAGGACAACCCAAGCTACTGGGGGATGCCATGAAGACAGCTCATTTTCCCACTCCAATTGAACTAATAGTGGATGGGAAAGTGGAGTTGGTCTATCTTCAAGAGCAGAAATTGATAGATGCTGATGCTATGCTTGCTCAAAAACTTCAGCAAGAGGAGGATATGGCTGCAGAACAAGAGAGGAAGGAGGAGGAATCTAAAAAGAAGAAACACTCAACAAAGAAAACAAGTGCAAGGAAAGTGGTAGTAGCCAAGAAAAAGCCTTCAAGGAAAGAGACTACAAATGAAGAACCTCCAAGGTCAACTGAGACTGCCTTGGTGTCTGTAAGTGGACCAACAAAGCCACAAACAGCTCCATCAAGGAAGCCTTACACAGTTGATATGGCCAGTACGAGTGAAATGAACAAAGCCTTGAAAAGAAATACAAGGAATATTAATCTGATCAAGGGTGCAAATGACAAAGATTTACTTCAGATCTTCTTCAAAGATGGAGATTCTGTGAAGTATGCTAAGCCAGACTTGAAGGGGCAATCAAAAGAGGATTTGGAATGGCTGCTGTCTACAATACTTGTCACTACAAAGCTCAACATGGAATTTCGAAACCAGATCAAGAAGGTAATAAAGGAGATAAAAAGTGTGAACCAAGTTCAAACTGATCTTTCTAAACCTGTACCTCTCGGATTATGGTATGAGACTTTCCATGGGGAGAAAGTTTTCTTTGACTACAACAGAGACATCAATCAAGTGAGTGAAAATCATCTAGAAGGTTTTATCAAACTTCTTAAAGATGCAGAAGAAGCAACTGAAGTTGTTCTCAAAAAGCTGCTGATGGAAAGGCTAGAACGAATAAGGGAAAATAGAAGAAGAAAGAAATATTGATTGTTTTACAAAATTATTGAAGCCAGACATAGTCTTGGGTAGCCAGAGTTACTCTTGGAGCAGCTGAATGTATTATTCAGTGTAGCCAAGGTTTGTTTAAATCTTGGAGAAGCTGGGTAAATTATCCAGGGGGAGAGAAGCTGAATGATAGATCAAAGATCTTGAATTCAGGTACATTTGTAATTTTATTATTCTTTATTCTTTTTCTAAGTAAATTTTGATAGTTGAGTTTTGACATCATCATCAACCTTGAAATTATGCTTATCATTCTGATATTCATAATTAGGGGGAGATTGTTAGGTTTTATGAACATTTGATGATGATTGTCTTTAGAATACTTAGGAATACAAATGTACAGAAAAGTGTTGGTTTGTAACACTTTAGTTTTGTAGCTAGCAGTAGTATCTCTTGTTTGTAAATTAGTCATTATAATAAAGAGATAGGTTCATTTCTTTTGTATGTACTGCTGGAATACTTGTTGAGTTTGTTCAACAAGTTGTTTAAATTAATTAGTCCTTCGGAGATTGATTTTGGCTTGTCGGAGATTAAGGGAAAAGTCCACCAGAGATTAAAGTTTTGTTCATCAGAGATTGGACTTTGCCCATCGGAGATTAAAGAATCCTTCATCGGAGATTAAAATGTTTTGTTCATCGGAGATTGAAGGATTGGTCATCGGAGATTAAAGCTTTCGTCATCGGGGATTGTAACTAAAGAGTCAGAGATTAATGCTGACGTCATCAGAGATTAAAACAATACCTCGGAGATTAAAAGCTGACATCACCAGAGACTAAAGCCAAAGCATCGGAGATTACACGAAGTAAAGCATCAGAGATTACACGTTGTAAAGCATCGGAGATTACTCGAAGTGATCAGGGACTAATTAAAGAAGCTATCGGAGATTAGTCGAAGACTTAATCACTGATGGAGTTAAAGTTCAAATCAAAGAAGGAAAGTCTTCCATGAACACGTAGACTTTGTTGAAGACGTAGCTGACAAGGAAACTTGTTAGAAATCTTTCAATTGGAAAGATTGTATTTGATTTGAATTAGGAAGCTAGGTTTTTGGTAACTTAGTTAGAAGCTGTAATTATAAAATTACAGAAGAACTATACGAAGCTATATAGCATAGAGAAGTGAAAGGGTTGTATTATCTCTAAATATACAGAATAGAAGCTGACGATCAAAAGCTTGTTTTGATTGTTAGAAAACTTGTAATCAATTGTTAAATCAATAAAAGCAATTGTTAATAAAGTTTTGATCTTGTTCTTTATATTCCGCAGAAAAGTTTAATTTCTTAAAGAACAAGAAATCGAAAAAGTTGTGAGAACTTGTATTCAACCCCCCTTCTACAAGTTCTAGGTCATCTCACTGGGAAAACAGGTACCCAATTTGTTTTGGGTCCTCTTGGTTTAGTCATAGTAACAGGTAATGCAACTTTTTCTTTATTAGTTATTTTTGGTTTTGGCAAATTTAAAACTTTCTCCTTTTTAGGAGCTTCAATGTATGCTTTTGATTTCTCAACAGTTATTTTACCTTTTTCCTTGGGAGCAGGTCTTAATAGTTGGTAAATCATTAGCATACAAAATTGTGCCAGACAAAATTTGTGCACTTTTGACCATACAGCGCTTCAAATGGCGCCATACCAATGTTGGCATGATAGCTATTATTGTAGGCGAATTCAATCAATGGTAGATGGTTGTCCCAATGCCCTTTAAAATCGAGAACGCAAGCTCGTAACATATCTTCTAGGGTTTGAATAGTGCGTTCAGATTGACCATCAGTCTGGGGGTGATAGGCTGTACTCATGTCTAGCCTTGTCCCCAGATATTCTTGGAAGCTCTTCCAAGACCTTGAGGTAAACCTCGGATCTCGATCAGAGATGGAGGAGACTGGCACTCCATGTCGACTCACAATTTCCTTGACATATAACCTCACCATTTGATCCATCTTGTATGTATACTTTATAGCCAAAAAGTGCGCTAATTTGGTCAATCTATCGACTATGACCCAAATGGCATTCATCCCTCCAAGCGTGGTTGGTAAACCAACTACGAAGTCCATCGTGATAAATTCCCACTTCCACCCAGGGATTTCCAATGGTTGTAGCAGTCCGCTTGGTTTCTGATGTTCTGCCTTAACCCTTTGGCACGTTAAGCATCTACTTACCCACTCAGCTATCTCCCTCTTCATGTTGGGCTACCAAAAACTTTGCTTCAAATCCTGGTACATCTTCGTGCCTCCTGGATGAATAGAAAACCTTGAGTTGTGGGCTTTGTGCAAAAGCTTTTGTCTCAGTTCAGTTTTCGCAGGAATCCATATTCGACCTTCATATCGTAAAAGTCCATCATTATGCATGAGACATTTGCCTTTCTCTCCCTTAATTAATTTGTCCCTTTCTTCACAATGCTCTCCTTGTGCGACTTTAATGAGGTCGTGCAATTGAGGTCGAGCCTGAATCTCTTCTTCTATTTCCGTCCTCTGGGCAGTGGTAAGTGTATGCAGCTGTAGATGTTCGAATTCTTTTATGACATCTTCTTGGATGGTTATCACGTTCAGTCTTTCACGACGGCTGAGCGCGTCTGCAACCACATTTGCCTTCCCAGGGTGGTAGTTGATGGAGCAGTCATAATCCTGAATCAACTCCAACCAACGCCTTTGTCGCAAGTTGAGTTCTTTTTGCATGAATATATATTTCAAACTCTTGTGGTCAGTATATATTTCGCACTTCTCACCGTAAAGGTAGTGCCTCCAAATCTTCAACGCAAAGACGATAGCTGCCAGTTCTATGTTGTGCGTAGGATATCGTTTCTCGCAATCCTTTAGCTGCCTTGAGGCATAAGCAATAACCTTGCCATGCTGCATCAAAACTGCTCCAAGTCCTTGTTTTGACACATCGCTGTAAATAACGAAATCACCCTTATCATCCGGTAAGGTCAGAATAGGGGTTGTAGTTAACCTTGTCTTCAATTCCTGGAAACTCTTCTCACAAGCAGAAGTCCAATCAAATTTTACGCTCTTTCTCATCAAGTTCGTCAAAGGCACAACTAATTTTGAGAAATCTTTAACAAACCTCTAGTAATAGCCTGCCAAACCTAAGAAACTCCTGACCTCCGTTGGATTTGTTAGCTGAGGCCACCTCATGATTGCTTCTATCTTACTGGGGTCCACTGTGACACCAGTTTCATTGATCACATGACCAAGGAACTTCAATTCCTTTAGCCAGAATTCACATTTAGAAAATTTGGCAAATAATTGCTCTCTTCTTAAAATCTCCAGCACTGTCCTTAGGTGTTCCTCATGCTCTTTTGCCGTCTTCGAATATATAAGAATGTCATCAATGAAAACAATGATGAACTTATCCAAGAATGGTTTGAACATGCGATTCATCAAGTCCATGAAAGCTGCTGGCGCGTTCGTCAATCCAAAAGACATCACTAAGAATTCATAATGGCCGTAACGAGTTCGGAATGACGTCTTCGGTATGTCTTCCTCTTTGATCTTTAATTGATGATACCCTGAGCGAAGGTCGATTTTTGAGAAGTACCTCCCTCCTCTGAGCTGGTCAAAAAGGTCATCTATCCTCGGCAAGGGGTATCTATTCTTGATTGTGACTTTGTTCAGTTCTCGATAATCAATACAGAGTCTCATCGATCCATCTTTCTTTCGAACGAATAACACTGGTGCTCCCCATGGTGAGACGCTTGGTCTGATCAATCCTCGTTCTAAGAGTTCTTGCAACTGCTTCATTAGTTCTTTTAGCTCAGATGGTGCCATGCGGTAAGGGGCCTTAGAGATTGGGACGGTACCAGGGATTAAGTTGATTTCAAAATCCATTTCTCTATTCGGGGGTAATCCAGGCAACTCTTCTGGAAATACATCTGCAAACTCCCTTACGACAGGGACATCCTCGATCTTAATTTCATCCCTGTCAGTATCATGCACATAAGCCAAGAAGGCTTCGCAACCCTTGCGAACCATTTTCTGTGCTTGGATCATGGTCAAGAATGGCGATGATTTCACCATCTTAGCCCCATGGAACCAAACCTTCGCCTTTTGGGGAGAGCGTAAGACTACACGCTTCTTCTTACAATCAATGTTGGCTTAGTATTTAGATAACCAGTCCATTCCCAATATTACATCAAATTCTCCCAAAGGAAAAGGAATAAGATCAACAAGGAATTCATGTTGATCTATTTTCAAGGTGCAATTACTGTAGACATGAGAAATGTTCACTACTTTGCGATTAGCAACGACTACCTCCAAGGGATTTGGTAGAAGCTCAGGCAATATTAGCATGCTACTAGCTAATCGTTCAGAAATAAAACTGCGAGTAGCACCCGAATCAAATAACACATGAGCAGGTATGGAGTTCACCAGTAGTGTACCTGTCACTACATCGTCAGAAGCCACAGCATCTTGCACCGTCATATTGTAAGTCCTTGCTTGTGGCCGCACGAGCACGGTATTGGCTCCTGTCAGCATTGGTCTGCCGCTTTTCTTTTGAGGGCAATTAGGAGAAATGTGTCATTCCTTTCCACATGTATAACATGTCCTTACCGCAGCAAGTGGTCTATTAAATTGTTGAGGCTGTTGTTGTTGTGATCTCCCTTGTGGCATAACCGCGGCAGGGTTCAACG
Source organism: Centella asiatica (assembly GCA_014636745.2). Lineage (NCBI taxonomy): Eukaryota > Viridiplantae > Streptophyta > Magnoliopsida > Apiales > Apiaceae > Centella > Centella asiatica. The sequence continues at coordinate 29,444,050 of CM025785.1, read as the reverse complement.
TCGGGCAGTTTGAGGAGAAGTGTCCTGGTTGGCGACACTTGAAGCAAACATCCTTCCCCCTCAAGCATGGAGTTGAGCCATGGTTCTTCCCACACTTTGTACATACAACAGTCCTCCTTGCAATGCCATTAGATGATTGCTCCCTCCACTTCCTCTTTCCACTATTGATCAGACTATTATTATTGTTGCTTTCTTCTTCCTTCTTCACAATCACACCACCAAAGTTCTGGTGGTTTCCTTTATCATTTCCTTTTCTCTTCCCTTCCTTCTTGTTTTCCTGACTGTACTCATGTACTGCTTTATTGCTCCATTCAGCGATCCTTGTCTTTTCCACCACTGCTTCAAAAGTTTCCAACTGGAAAATTGCTACCTGCCTCAGAATCCACGGATTCAAACCTTGCTCAAATCTTCGGGCTTTCCTCCCTTCATCGCTCACCTGATGAGGAGCATACCTCATCAGTTCATTAAACCTTGCCTCGTACTCGTCCACCGTCATGGACCCTTGCTTCAGATTCAGAAATTTTAACTCCATTGTATTAGAGACACTGAGGAGGTAAAATTTCTCCCTGAATTTCTGGGTAAACAATTCCCAAGTTATCACTGTATTGGTGTTCCTTGCGGTTTCCCTTTTTGTTAGCTCCATTCTCTTGGCACCTTTCCACCAGTGGTTGGCTTCCTCCTTCAGCATGAAAGCCGCATACTTAGTCTTGCAATCTTCAGGCACATCTACTAAGTCAAAGACTTTTTCAATCTCCTCCAACCAATATTGTGCTGCAGTGGGTCCTTCTCTCCCATCAAAGTTCAGTGGGTTGATGCCGGTAAACTCTCGGATACATGAACCACGGGCAGTAGGCCTTGGTGGTTGAGGTGGTGGTGGTGCTGGTTGGTTCGCGGCCACGGCCTCGCGAATAATCTGAAGAAATTGAACTAACAGGTGTTCGTTCGCATTCCTTGTAGCGTTATTGTTGGCGGAATTATTGTCATTAACAGGGGGTGGTGGTGGAACATGCGGGGGATTGCGGTCCATCCCCACCACTCCCTCCAAGCTGTCATCCTCTACGACAACTTCTTCAACATTTTCAGCTTGGTTTTACCTTTCTAAACGTGCCAAATTTTCAGACCTTGACAATTCATTGCGGAGATTTCTTCTCCCGGATCTTCCTGGTCTCCTTCCTCTGGCCATAATCTAATAATATACAAAAAGAGTTAAACATCCTCCTCAAAACATTCCATTCCTTACGTGGCTCAAGAATTTATAATTTTGATAAGGTGAAAAGCATTAAGCAACACGTAAGCATTTAGATACATCAAAATATTTATCATTCATGTACATAGGAGACTGTCATAGACATCGCTCTCAAACATCCTTAAGCCCGACACAAGTCAAAATACAATATCAGGGCAAAATACACCTGTGGTAGTCGCAACTACCCAACAAGGTTCAAAACAAGCACAAAATAACTTCCACTTAAATTTCACATCAGCTTCTATAACTAATCCTCCTCGTCTTCCGTGTCTAATGATCCTTCACGTTCTGCCTCCCTTTCCCAATGTCGAGACTGCATACGTGTCTCCTCAATGCGGCACGCAAAGCGGTTGCTCATTTGCTCCAAACACGCCACCGTGGGATTAGCTGTTGCAGCAGCTACCATATGTGCATGCATTTCCAGTGCCAGCCGATGGTATAGGCTTTGAGTCAACCAAAAAGAGGATTGCCATGCTGATGCTGCTGTGCGAAACTTGGTAATAGTGGCAGCCTGTCGTCGAACTGTCATGGTGCGAGCTGCCAGGCGATGGTGAACTTCTGCATCATACTCACGTACTAACCTATCATGGGATAGTACTGACACCCGAGGTAAAGGCGAGACGAGTCTAGAAGTATCCTGCCCTGTTGTAGGGGCATCATGCGCCATACCATGGTTACGGATAAAACGATGACATCGTACACTCTTTCGTGCTGTGTGACGAATGTGTGGTCCTCGACGAACTGTAGAAGGTCCGACTCCTTGTGTTGGTGCTAGGGCAAGGCTGGGGCCTTCTTGCATTGGAGATGGTTGGTGCCTGTCGGGTAATGCAGTAGTGAACAACGGAGATTCTACACTAGGCTCTTCCTCATCGGATGAGACGTCGAAAACTGGGCTATCTACCTTACGAAAAAGCGCGGGGGATCTAGAGCGATCTCTGGCCATCTACCTGAAACAATCCAAGTCAGTAACTTTAAACATCTCAATTAAAACGCAACGCAGCAATCAGTCAAAAAGGTGGTGCCTTAGTTTGCTCTTATCATCACTAAGCAGTCCTAATCTTATCTTGACTGTAGTGAAACCTTAAATTGGAACTCACTAACATGCCTTAGTACTTCCATTATAGCATCAACTTCCCAAATTCCCTTTTCTTAAGGAATTTTGGGACCTAACGCAGTACTCCCTAATACTGGATGCAGCTTACGGGTAGTGTTTCATTACGAATCACTTCTGGCCGTAACTGGGCTCTGATACCAACTGTGATGACCCCAAAATCCCTTAATGGATCAAGGCTTCGTTAAAAGAAGGAAAAAGATAACCATACATCCATTCATAGCATAAATACTGGATAAGGGCAGTATTAGAAAGTTATTACAACCCAAGAATAATACAATTACAGCGGAAGCTATTACATCATCTTTAATTACAAACCAAAAACCAACACTACTTCTAACATCTTCCTTCCTCCCTTCAAATCTTCTTTCCTTCCTTCCTCAGTCTTATCAAAAGAATATATAACTTAATAGGTTATCATCTTTGTTTTCCCCTTATCAGAGGGTTCAGCCTTAGCGTTCTGTCTTGCAAGACATTAAAATTCAACATGGGTGAGCGATTTACGCCTAGCAAGTATATACACATCGAAAAAGTATATAAGCAATTTAAAAGAATGTATCTGGAACATCGAAGGAAATTCAAGTCTATTGATGAGGCTTGGTGAAGCAATGCCAAGGCCTCGGGAACCTTCAAAGATCATTGAGGATTCACTGATGATACACTACATGTGACCCTCCTTGAAGAAAGACAGGTATACACCCGAGCATAACTTCCTCAAAATATCCATCGGGGCTAAACCCGTGGATCTGCTAACCATACAGTACACAGCTGGCCAAACTGGACTGCATGATCCCTCTTGTAATAATATACATATCACAAGATGAATTTAATATCTTGGTTAAAATATGAGAGAAAATGCACATGTGATGTCCTTAACTTTTAACGTCTCAATCTGATATAAAAGCTGTTGAGGTTAAGAAATCAATTAAAACTTCTTAAAATAATTTAAGAAAATAATATTTTATAGTTTTAAAAACAAACTGTGCATCAGGGAATTACTACACTTTAACTCATCGGAGACTAAGGATGACGTCATCAGAGACTAAACTTAGACTGTCGGAGACTAAGGCTGACGTCATCAGAGACTAAACAACTCCTCAGGGACTGATATCTTTAGCCATCAGAGACTAACATATTTGCCCACCAGAGACTAGGAATTTCCTCTATCGGAGACTAAGAAATCTCCTTCATCAGAGACTATGGATGACGTCATCAAGGACTGAACTTAGCCCATCGGAGACTAAGAAATGACGTCATCAGGGACTAGCGACTCATCAG
>CM025785.1:29379434-29440405 GCA_014636745.2 Centella asiatica | reverse complement strand
CTTAACTCATCGGGGACTAATGATGACATCATCAGAGACTAATGACGTCATCTTAACTCATCGGGGACTAATGATGACATCATCAAAGACTAACTTAAAGTCTCTCAGAGACTATTTTACAAGGTCAGAGACTAACTCAAACCCGTTGGAGACTAGGTTAAGGCATGTCTCAGATACAAGGTCGTCTTCCACACTCCTCCATGGGTGGTGCTCCCAACCATAACCACACTTAGGTCAAAACTCATCATTCTCTCAGTCATACGTAACATTTCCTATGGTCTGCATGCCATCGTAGACACGGTTTAGGGTTCAAACTTAGGTTGAAGAATATTCAATTATGGGGTTGCAATTACTGACAAAAGAATGTTTGGTAGTTAAAGGTTTGTCTACCAGGTGGTTGTCAACAATATTACACCCATCTTAAACAACTTTTGAAATAAATGACATTAACTCCAGGCGTTAAAATATGCATTAAGTCATACTTTTGGAAATAAATGAACAAGGTATTAAATGTGGTACGTATGATCGAACAAAAGTGTAAGAAACAGAGCAGGACTTTAATGAGATGCTCTTACCTCCTTGGTGGCAAGAAAGAGTTAAAGGCTCTAGTTGTTCTTCCCAAAGAGACAGTTGTTTAGAGACTAAGTTTGGATTTGGTGGTACACCGTAGAGAAGTTTATGAAAGTGGGGCAAGGGTTGTACCAACGTGATATATATATATATATATATATATATATAGGGCCGTCGGATTTATTTGATATAAGATATTGGCTATGAAAAGAAAAGAAGTGACTGATGAGAAAAAGATTGGTTGCAACGGCTGCTAGTACTCATCGGTCGTTTATCATAGCCCACTCTATGGTACAGATGGAGGTGATGCACATTAAATGCTACTGTCTCCCCGCAGTAGGTTTTAAAATAAAACGGGTACTGTAGCTAATCTTGTTCACACTTGGTGAGCCCTTTTCCCGTGTGAACACACTATCTCACAAGACAATTCTTGAATGCAATACCCTTTTAGATACTTGAGCTTTAAAATATATTTAAAATCTTTTGGACATCACATTGCCATTGAATTTTTATAAGAAAGTATAATTTCATTATTTATAACCAATAAGGAAATAAACCTTCATGCAGAGAATAAAATAAATCTCATAATCAAAATTTCATTGAGATTTTCGGGTTCTCACATGTTGTCTCTATGTTAGGATTTGGATGAGACTTATTGGTGTTAGATATTGTAGAAATTGGATAGGACTTGTTGAGTTGGGATAATAATGAGGTGTAAGTAACGAGGTGTAACTAAGTTTAAGTATTTTGTATCTTTATGTGTCGTTCATTATTTGCTCCATTACAATATAAGATAGCAAATCCTAAAATGTTTGTTTAAGTGTTCATTTGTTGCTCCATTACAATATAAGACAACAAATCCGAAAATGCTTATTTAAGTGCTTGGGGAGATTTCTATTCCATCGAGTATCGTGTTAGATATTGTAGAAATCGGATGAGACTTGTTGATTTGGGATAATGAGGTTGAAGAAACGAGGTGTAAGTAAACTTAAGTATTTAGAATCTTTACATGTAGTTCACTAGTTGCTCCATTACAATATACAATAGAAAATCCTGAAATGCTTGTTTAAGTGACACCTGCCTCTTTAATTGTTTATCTAATACATGTAGGAATAGCTTGTAATTTCTTTGTATTCAATTAACGAAAACTTTGTAATTTTATTCTTTTATTTTATGAAAATATAAGTAATCATCTCGGAACAAAAAATAGCGAGAAAAAAAGAAAAAGCCAGCACCGTTGTTCTCCGTTTTTCCTACTCTCTTATTTCCCCCATCGTCCTCCTCTTAAACATCCCTGATTGTAAATGGTCTTGAAATTCACAATTTGTATGGTTCTAATTATGATATTGATAGTGTTCTTACTGCCCTTCTATTTGTATATAGTTGGGGATACTGTGTGCGTGAATTCTTCGGAGATGTATGGGAGACCACCATTTGTGACTAGAGTGATGGAGATTAGTGTCGATAGCAATCGGAATGTGAGTGTGTATGTTAGGTGGTACTTGAAGCCTGAGGATACAATTGGATATAGACATGAATTCCATGGTGGAAAGGAATTAATCCTGACGAATCTTTTCAAGAGTCAAGCTGGTTCCAACATCCAAGAGAAATGTAAGGTTCACACTATCGAAAGTTATTGTCAATTCGTGGAGGTTGAACATGATGACTACTATTCACGCGTTGCCTATAATAGTGTAGATCAATCTTTTGAGCCTGATGAAATTAAAGTGCGAGCATTTTGTGTTCTTTCTTTTTAAATTTTTTATTGAGATAGTGTGTGGTCTTTGCTTTCATAGTAATGTTCTTCAGTTTTGTTTTATAGGTTCTGCGAATGTGAGATGCCATATAACCCTGATGTTTTCATGGTTAAGTAATTTCTTGTCTTATTCTATTGTTTTTGTAAATATACGTGGTTTCTTGTCAAGTTCATAAGTTTATTTCTCTTATCGATGATAAAAATTATGACATTAGTTCTACATATATGTGCTCATAACATACCTAGGAAGCCTTGGTTGTTTATATTAGTTCCATGGATTTTCTGAAATTGTTTTGTATCATATGACTAGTTAAAAATACAATTTTTGTATTTATATATTTGACACTAATTTGTTATATGGTTTTCTTTGTAGTTATCATCTTGGTTGTATCAACTTCACTATGGAGGAATTAAAGGAACAAGAAGGTTTTATATGTTCAAACTGCAATTTATAATTGAAAGGTGAGACCACCGACAAGTTATATATATATATATATATATATATATATATATATATATATATATATTTATGTTCCAAGTGAGTTGTATGTTGACACTATTCGTATTCTCATAGATCCAATCTCACTTATTTCTGCATCCTGCATAAGGTTTAGTCTGTTTGCTGCCCTTGGAGGCAGGTGGTTGGGTCTGAAGTTGGTGAACTGGTATAAAAACCGGGTGTACAAATTTTAGTATTCCTATATCTATCATTGTAGATTTTTTTGAATATTTTGAATTTTTCTTTGTAAATATGGATCCAAAAAAAGGAATCAACATTTAGGTTGGTAGGGGAGACCAAAAAAAGAAATTGGCATTTAGATTGGTAGGGGAGAGGGAGACGGAGAGAATTAAGTGGAACAAAAAAAGAGTTTGATTTCTGATTTTGTGGTGAGCTTGCTCCTTTACTTTACCGTTATTGATTTTCAAGTATTATTGAAGTAGGGCTTAATGGATCTACTATATAATAGGGCTGGAGTATCCTTTAGAGTACCTTCATCATTGTAGCTGGTTGTTTCTGACGGAGTAGGAGTAGTTTAGTCATCCTCCAAAATATCAGTTTCCTAATCTGGTAGCAGTTATTGGCGAGACCATTTGGTTGTGAACATGATGCCTCCAAGCTATTTTTGATGCAATTTTTTTAGATATTTTTGTTGTTTGAATACTGAAATTTGAAGGTGAGTTTAGTTTCTTTAGTATTGCTTAGTTTGCAATTATTATGAGTTGTTGGGGTTTATTTGAAGTCCAATTCTTTTGGACATCTTTTGAACTTGTTGGTCAGTTCTTTTAATGAAGTTTTATTTTGCTGGAAAAAAAAAAGAGAGAGTTTGATACTCATCTTTATTTCGCTGTTGACCATCATGATTGGCTACTCGTCAGCTAACCTGCACACAAGATAACAGAGAAGAGATGCTGAGATGGTGTTTGTTTGTGCGAAAAAACACATAAGTTTCTACATTTTGTTAGCATGTTCTGTTAAATTTTGTACCAGATTTTGGTATTATTACATACTCCTTATAAAATTTCACCAAAGAAAAGGTTGCATATATCAAATGTGATTGTTTCTAGTGCAGAATTAATGTTATTATTTTCACTTAAAAAAATATGATAAAAGAATATCATTAACTGATTAATACTATCTCGGTTCTTGTAAGATTGATAACGAGTAAATGGATGCTGATATACTATTGTCAAAGGATCAGCCGATATACGGAGGGAATGCAACAATCTTTGTATCCCTGATATCTATTCTTGGGGATCCGTTCGAGATGTGGATTAACTAAGGTTCTGTGGATTAACTAAGGTATGAACCTTTTAATCTTATCTGCCTTAATTTGAAATTTTGATTGAAATCTAGAATGTAATGGCATTTTGGTTGCTCCATTCCATCATAAGACACCAAATCTTTTTAATCTTGTCAGCTTTAAATTAGATTTTGTAGTTATATTGATTTGAAAGTGTTTAAATCGCATCCAACCCCAATCTGTCTGCCCCCAAAACCAATTTTCATGCTTGTATGGTTAGACCAATTGATACTTAATTAGTTAAGAAATTATTGAGATTATTTTATTTTATGTGTCTATAGCATAAATTATGTTTAATAATTAGTAAATATTTTTGTTTTGTAGTTTTATTTTATTTTCTAGAGTTTTAAAATTTCTTCCATGGTTTCCTTGTTATTGATGTTGTTTAGTAGGGTTATCTTTATTTGTTTTTCAAGAATATAACTTTCTAGGATTTTGGGGTGAGAGACTAATTTGTTGTCTCTATGTTAGGATTTGGGTGAGACTTCTTAGTGTTAGATATTGTAGAAATTGGATGAGACTTGTGGATTTGGGATAATGAGGTGTAAGTAACGAGGTGTATGTAAGCTTAAGTATTTAAAATCTTTACATGTCGTTCATTAGTTGCTCCATTACAATATAAGACAACAAATCCTAAAATACTTGTTTAAGTGCTTGGGGAGATTTAGGTTCCATCGAGGATGGAGTGATCTGTCATGTCAGTTTGGTGAATGCTAGTCCCATTTTGACTTTTAAAGGTTTTATACTACCAATATGACAAATATTTTTTCTGTAGCGAACTTTCTTATCTGATTTATGTGGTGTCTATTTCAAATTTTATATTGTAGGTTTGAAAAGATCCATTTCTATATTGGAAACCTATACTACAGTAGCTACCCTATATATTAATTAAGGTAAGTACCTTTTAATCTTATAAGCTTTAATTGGAAATTTTGATTAAACTCTAGAAAGTAGTGGCATTTTGGTTGCTCCGTTCTAATATAATACGCCAAATCCTTTTAATCTAATTAGGTTTAAATTAGGTTTTGTAGTTATGCTAATTTGAAATGGTTTAAATCTCATCCATTCCCAATCTATCCACCCCTGAAAAACCAATTTTCATGCTAGTATTTTTGGTTAGGCCAATTGATACCTAAATACTTACGGAAGTATTGAGATTATTTTATGTTCCGTCTCGCTAGCATTAATAATCTTTAATTATTGGTAAATGTGTTTGTTTTGTAGTTTTATTTTATTTTTTGGAGTTTTAAAATTTCTTCCAAGGTTTTCTTGTCATTAATGTTGTCTGGTAGAGTTGTCGTTATTTGTTTTTCAAGAATATAACTTTCTAGGCTTTTGGGGTGAGAGACTAACTTTTTGTCTCAAAGTTAGGATTTGGATGAGACTTCTTGGTGTCAGATATTGTTGAAATTGGATTCGACTTGTTTATTTGGGATAATGAGGTGTAAATAACGAGGTGTAAGTAAGCTTAAGTATTTAGAATCTTTACATGTGGTTCATTACTTGCTCCTTTACAATATAAGACAGTGAATCCTGAAACGCTTGTTTAAGTGCATGGGGAGATTTCTGTTCCATCGAGGATCGAGTGATCTGTCATGTCAATTTGGTAAGTGCTTGTCCCAATTTGAATTTTATAGGTCTTATAATACCAATATGGCAAATATTTTTTCTATAGCGAACTTTCTTATTTGATTTTTGTGTGGTGTCTATTTCAGTTTTTCTATTGTAGGTTTGAAAAGATTGATTTTTGGATTGGAAACCTATACTATAGTAGCTACTCTGTGTATTAACTAAGGTAAGTACATTTTAATCTTAATAGCTTCAATGGGAAATTTTGATTAAACTCTAGAAAGTAGTGGCATTTTGGTTGCTCTGTTCTAATATAAGACACTAAATCCTTTTAATCTAAATTCGATTTTGTAGTTATACTAATTTGAAAGGATTTAAATTGCATCCAACCCCAATCTGTCCACCCTCTTAAAACAAATTTTCATGCTAGTATTGTTGGTAAGGACAATTAATACCTAATTAGTTAAGGAAGTATTGAGATTACTATATTTTCTGTCTTGTTAGCATTAATTATCTCTAATAATTGGTAAATGTGTGTGTTTTGTAGTTTTATTTTATTTTCTGGTGTTTTAAAATTTCTTCTAAGGTTTCCTTGCCATTTATGTTGTCTTGTAGAGTTTTCTTTATTTGTTTTTAAAGAATATAACTTTATAAGCTTTTAGGGTGAGAGACAAATTTGTTGTTTCTGTGTTGGGATTTGGATGAGACTTGTTGTTTTGGGATAATGAGGTGTAAGTAAGGTTAAGTATTTAAAATCTTTACATGTAGTTCATTAGTTGCTCCATTACAATATAAGACAACGAATCCTGAAATGCTTGTTTAAGTGCATGGGGAGATTTCTATTCCATCGAGGATCGAGTGATCTGTCATGTCAGTTTGGTCAGTGCTACTCCCAGTTTGACTTTTAAAGGTCTTATACTACCGATATGGCAAATATTTTTTTTGTAGCGAACTTTCTTATTTGATTTGTGTGGTGAATATTTCAAATTTTATATTGCAGGTTTGAAAAGATCCATTTTTGTATTGGAAACCTATACTACAATAGCTACTCTATATATTAATTAAGGCAAGTACCTTTTAATCTTATCAGCTTTAATTGGAAATTTTGATTGAACTCTAGAAAGTAGTGGCATTTTCGTTGCTCCGTTCTAATATAATACTCCAAATCCTTTTAATCTAATTAGGTTTAAATTTGGTTTTGTAGTTATGCTAATTTGAAATGAATTAAATCCCATCCAACCCTATTCTATCCGCCCCCTAAAACCAATTTTCATGCTTGTATTGTTGGTTAGGCCAATTGATACCTAATTAGTTAAGGAAGTATTTGAGATTGTTTTATTTTCAGTCTTGCCAACATTAATTATGTTTAATAATTGGTAAATTTGTTTGTTTTGTATTTTTTTATTACTTTCTGAAGATTGAATCCGATCGCAGTTCGTAAAATATCGAGTCGATTTTAGTTCGATCTCGAACCGTCCGAGCTCGTTTTCTACCCAATCCATTTCCATATAAGACAACAATTTCTGAAATGTTTGTTTAAGTGCATGGGGAGATTTCAATTCCATCGAGTATCGAGTGATCTATCATGTCAGTTTGGTGATTGATAGTCCTAATTTAACTTTTAAAGGATTGATACTACCAATATGGCAAATATTTTTTCTGTATTGAATTTTCTTATTTGATTTATGTGTGGTGTTTATTTTAGTTTTTATATTGCAGGTTTGAAAAGAACCATTTATGGATTGGAAACCTATAGTAGCTACCCTGTGTCTTAACTAAGGTAAATCCCTTTTAATCTTATCAGCTTTAAATTAGGTTTTATAGTTATACTAGTTTGAAAGGATTTAAATCCCATCCATCCCCAATCTGTCTGACCCCTAAAACTAATTTTCAAGCTAGTATTGTTGGTTGGGTTAATTGATACCTAATTTGTTAAGAAAGTATTTGAGATTGATTTATTTTCAGTCTTGTCAGGATTAATTATCTTTAATAATTGGTAAATGTGTTTGTTTTGTAGTTTCTTTTAAGTTTCTGGAGTTTTAATATTTCTTTTAAGGTTTTCTTGCCATTGTTGTTATCTAGTAGAGTTGTCTTTATTTGTTTTTTCAAGAATATAACTTTCTAGGCTTTTGGGGTAAGAGACTAATTTTTTGTCTCTATTAGGATTTGGATGTGATTTGTTGGTGTTAGATATTGTAGAAATTGGATGAGACTTGTCAATTTGGGATAATGAGGTGTAAGTAAGCTTCAGTATTTAGACTCTTTACACTTCGTTCATTAGTTGCTCCATTACAATATAAGACAACAAATCCTGGAATGCTTGTTTAAGTTCATGGGGAGATTTCAGTTCCATCGAGGACCAAGTGATATGTCATATCATTTTGGTAAGTGGTAGTCCCAATTTGACTTTTAAAGGTTTTATACTTCCAATATGACAAATATTTTTTCTATAGTGAAATTTCGTATCTGATTTATGTGTGGTGTCCATTTCGGTTTTAATATTGTAGGTCTTAAATGAACCATTTCTAGATCGAAAACCTATCCTAGCTACTTTGTCTTAACTAAGGTAAGCACCTTAATTGGAAATTTTGATTGAACTTTAGAAAGTAATGACATTTTGGTTGCTCCATTCTAATTAATATAACACACCAAGTCCTTTTAATCTTATCAGCTTTAAATTAGATTTTGTAGTTATACTAGTTTGTAAGGATTTAAATACCATCCAATCCCAATCTGTCCACCCCTTAAAACCAATTTTCATGGTAGTATTGTTGGTTAGGCCAATTAATACCTAATTAGTTAAGGAATTATTTGAGATTGTTTTATTTTCAGTCTTGCCAGCATTAATTATCTCTAATAATTGGTAAATGTGTTTGTTTTTTATTTTTTTTCTTACTTTTTCCAGTTTTAATGTTTCTTCTAAGGTTTTCTTGCCATTGTTGTTGTGTAGTAGAGTTGTCTTTATTTGTGTTTCAAGAATATAACTTTCTAGGCTTTCTAGGTGAGAAACTAATTTGTTGTGTCTATGTTAGGATTTGGATGCGACTTCTTGGTGTTAGATATTGTAGAAATTGGATGAAACTTGTTTATTTGGGATAATAAGGTGTAAGTAATGAGGTGTATGTAAGCGTAAGTATTTAGAAACTTTACGTGTAGTTCATTAGTTGCTCCATTACAATATAAGACAACAAATTCTGAAATGCTTGTTTAAATGCATGGGGAGATTTCGGTTCCATCGAGGATCGAGTGCTTTGTCATGTCAATTAGGTGTGTGCTTTCCCCATTTTGACTTTTAAAGGTTTTATATACTACCAATATGGCAAATATTTTTTCTAATCTTATTAGTTTTAAATTAGGTTTTGTAGTTATGCTAATTTGAAAGGGTTTAAATCTCATGCTAGCCCAATCTATCCGCCCTGCAAAACCAATTTTCATGCTAGTATTGTTGGGTAGGCCAATTGATTCCTAGTTAGCTAAGTATTGAGATTATTTTATTTTCAGCCTTGCTAGCATTAGTTATATTTAATAATTGGTAAATGTGCTTTTTTTTTTGTAGTTTTATTTTATTTTGTGGCGTTTAAAATTTCTTCCAAGGTTTTCTTGCCATTAATGTTGTCTACTAGAGTTATCTTTATTTGTTTTCAAGAATATAACTTTCTAGGCTTTTGGGCTGAGATACTAATTTATTATCTTTAAGTTAGGATTTTGATGAGATTTCTTGGTGTCAGATCTTGTAGAAATTGGATGAGACTTCTTGTTTGTGATAATGAGGTGTAACTAATGAGGTTTAAGTAAGCTTAAGTATTTAGAATTTTTACATGTAGTTCATTAGTTGCTCCATTAGAATATAAGACAACAAATCCTGAAATACTTGTTTAAGTGCTTGAGGAGATTTCAGTTCCATCGAGGATTGAGTGATCTGTCATGTTAGTTTGGGGAGTGTTAGTCGCAATTTGACTTTTACAGGTTTAATACTGCTAATATTGTTGGGTTTCACCAACTAACGCAGCGGAAAAATATGATTTAAAATAAAACGAAACGAAACCCAAACCCGAGGATCTATGCGAAACAATTTAATACAGATAGTTTAAGATTTTACCAATTAATTGTGCGAATCTGAAGCTTTGGTGAAGATGTTGATCGTCTCCAAATCTTTAACGCAATCCAACAGGACAGCGTCTCTACGGTATCCACACGAACACCCGCGAATCGTCTTACGATCCGAACAAGAAGAATTACAGTACTAGCTGTATGATCTGTATCTCTCTTCTCTCTCTATATCTTTGAACTCTAGTATCTCTATTATGAGCAACTAGGGTTCCTAGAATACGTAAAACGTTGGATAGTTAGAGAATAGCTGATATATCATATATATAGCCTTTCATAGAGTAATTCCAAAACCTAATCTAATTAGGAGACTTAAAATCCGAATTTTATATTTATTAGATATATATATATATATATATATATATATATATATATATATATATTTAATCAAGTCTCACTTAATTAATATATATATATATATGCACAAATAAATATATATTTGTATTTCCTTCCAAAGGACTCTATTTCATACAGATTACATATATTAATATATATGTATATAATTTAAAGCCATGATTTAATTAAATCAATCTTATTGATATATTAAAATCATAGACATTTAAATTATATCTCCTTGACGAATGTTCTTTGTGTGTGACCCTGTAGGTTATTATTACGTTGGCAATAATTTTAAATCATATTATAAAATTATAAACAGTGAGCGGCATCTAGTAATACATCACTGTTACCCAAGTAATAATAAAGTCATAGATTCGACGTTACCTTCCGTGACCAATGTTTCAATGTAACTTAATCCTTTTAACCATGATATCTAATATTAAATTCAAGGCATGGATGTGTCATCCTCTTCATTATTTAATCTTAGTTTTCTTGATCAATGAGTAAATTATATGAAACAAATCTCTATTTGAGCATGGCCATGCATTTTATAGTTTCACTCAATCAAGAGGCCTATAGATATCACCCCTAATTTATAGGAGGGTTAAATTCCATCTACATCATTCCCATTTCTCACATAACTCATTATGCATCCAACAATCACCTTTATCGTCCACCCGGTTAAAGGTGACTTTTGATAATGTCAAAATGCATAACTCCTTATGTAGAAATGTCATGACTTCAGGTCGAAGGACCATTACATCATTGTCACTATGAGAATTACTTATGACACATAGCATAACGCTCCATGTAGAATTCTCATGGTGGGTCTGTCCAGTACTATGTTCTCTAACATGTACCTATGTATCAACTTAATATATCTCGTATATATTTATGACCAATGAGATATGACCATCAGTTAATCACATACTAGTCTCAATGTATTATTGTTGTCCCGCTTACAATGATACTCGACTAGGGACATCTAAGAATAATGATACATCACATACTTATATGATCTCATACTCAAGTCACATACTTGAATCCATATAATTAGTATCATTCTTCTAAGGACATTTATTATGTTAACATTTATATAACGCAGTAAATAAAACATAATAAATTATCATTAACCAAAACCATATCAAATATATAGTGTCACAATCATTACATAATTGGCCACTAGGGCATACACTCTAACAAATATGGCAAATATTTTTTCTATGGTGAACTTTCTTATCTAATTTATGTGTGGTGTCCATTTTGGTTTTTATGTTGTAGGTTTGTAGAGAACCATATTTGCATTGGAAACCTGTTCTAGCTTCACTGTGGATTAACTATGATAAGTACCTTTTAATCTTATTAACTTTAATTGGAAATTTTGATTGAAGTTTCGAAAGTAGTGGCATTTTGGTTGCTCCGTTCCAATATAATACACCAAATCCTTTTAATCTTATCAGCTTTAAATTATATTTTGTAGTTATGCTAATTTGAAATGATTTTCTTGCCATTGATGTTTGTCTACTAGAGTTGTTTTTATTTATTTTTCAAGAATATAACTTTCTAGGCTTTTAGGGTGAGACAGTAATTTGTTGTCTCTATGTTGGTATTTGGATGAGACATGGTGTAGATATTGTAGAAATTGGATGAGAGTTGTTGATTTGTGATAATGAGGTGTAAGTAATGAGGTGCAAGTAAGCTTTACATGTAGTTTATTAGTTGCTCCCTTACAATATAAGACAACAAATCGTTTTAATCTTGTCAGCATTAAATTCGATTTTGTATGTATGCTGATTTAAAATGGATTTAATCCCATCTTACCCCAATCTGTTCCCCCCCCCCCCAATACCAATTTTCATGCTTGTAATATTGGTTAGGTCAATTGATACTTAATTAGATAAGGAAGTATTGAGATTATTTTATTTTATGTGTTGGTAGCATTAACTATGTTTAATAATTGGTAAATGTGTTTGTTCTGTAGTTTTATTTTGTTTTCTGGAGTTTTAAAATTTCTTCCAAAGTTTTCTTGCCATTGATGTTGTATTGTAATCTTTATTTGTTTTTCAAGAATATAACTTTCTAGGCTTTTGGGGTGAGAGACTAATTTGTTGTCTCTATGTTAGGATTTGGATGAGATTTCTTGGTGTTAGATATTGTAGAAATTGGATGAGACTTCGTGATTTGGGATGATGAGTTGTAAGTAATGAGGTGTAAGTAAGCTTAAGTCTTTTGAATCTTTACATGTAGTTCATTAGTTGCTACATTACAATATAAGACAACAAATCTTGAAATGCTTGTTTAAGAGCATGGGGAGATTTCAGTTTCATCGAGGATCGAGTGATTTGTCTTATCATTCTGGTAAGTGCTTGTCCTAATTTGACTTTTAAAGGTTTTTACTACGAATATGGCAAATATTTTTTCTACAGTGAACTTTCTTATCTGATTTATGTGTGGTGTCCATTTCGGTTTTAATATTGTAGGTTTTAAATGAACCATTTCTGGATCGAAAACCTTTCCTAGCTATTTTGAGTCTTAACTAAGGTAAGCACCTTAATTGGAAATTTTGATTTGAACTTTAGAAAGTAATGACATTGTGGTGTCCATTTTGGTTGCTCCGTTCTAATATAAGACACCAAATCCTTTTAATCTTATTAGTTTTACCTTTTAATCTTATTAGTTTTAAATTAGATTTTGTAGTTATGCTTATTTGAAAGGGTGTAAATCCCATGCAAGCCCAATCTATCCGCCCTCAAAACCAATTTATATGATAGTATTGTTGGTTAGGCCAATTGATACCTAGTTAGTTAAGTAGTATTGAGATTATTTTGTTTTCAGCTTTGCTAACATTAATTATCTTTAATAATTGGTAAATGTGTTTATTTTGTAGTTTTTTTTTTCTAGCGTTTAAAATTTCTTCCAAGGTTTTCTTGCCATTGATGATGTCTACTAGAATTGTCTTTAGTTGTTTTCAAGAATATAACTTTGTAGGCTTTTTGGATGAGATACTAATTTGTTGTCGGATCTTGTAGAAATTAGATGAGACTTGTTGTTTGGGATAATGAGGTGTAAGTAAGCTTAAGTATTTAGAATCTTTACATGTAGTTCATTAGTTGCTCTATTAGAATATAAGACAGGAAATCCTAATAATTTAGGATGCTTGTTTAAGTGCATGGGGAGATATCAGTTCCATCGAGGATTGAGTGATCTGTCATGTCAGTTTGGTGAGTCTTAGTCCCAATTTGACTTTTAAAGGTTTTATATTACCAATATGGCAAATATTTTTTCTGTAGTGAACATTTTCTTATCTGATTTATATGTGGTGTCTATTTTAGTTTTTATATTGTAGGTTACCATTTCTGGATTGGAAACCTATAGCTACTCTTTGTGTTAACTAAGGTAAGTACCTTTTAATTTTATCAGCTTTAATTTGAACTTTTGATTGAACTCTAGAAAGTAGTGGTATTTTGGTTGCTCCGTTCGAATATAAGACACCAAATCCTTTTAATCTTATCAGCTTTAATATACGTTTTGTAGTTATACTAATTTGAAAGGATTTAAATCTCATCCAACCCCAATCTGTCCGCCCCCTAAAACCAATTTTCATGCTAGTATTGTTGGTTAGGACAATTGATACCTAATTTGTTAAGGAAGTATTTTAAGATTTTTTTATTTTCAGTCGTGCTAGCATTAATTATCTTTAATAATTGGTAAATGCGTTTGTTTTCGAGGCTTTTGGGGTGAGAGACTAATTTGTTGTCTCTATGTTAGAATTTGAATGAGACTTCTTGGTGTTAGATATCGTAGAAATTGGATGAGACTTGTTGATTTCGGATAATGGGGTGTAAATAACGAGGTGTAAGTAAGCTTAAGTATTTAGAATCTTTATATGTAGTTCATTAGTTGCTCCATTACAATATAAAACAACAAATCTTGGAATGCTTGTTTAAGTGCGTGGGGAGATTTCAGTTCCATCGAGGACCAAGTGATCTGTCATATCATTTTATTAAGTGCTACTCCCAATTTGACTTTTAAAGGTTTTATACTACCAATATGGCAAATATTTTTTCTATAGTGAAGTTTCGTATATGATTTATGTGTGTTGTTCATTTTGGTTTTCATATTGTTGGTTTTAAATGAACCATTTCTAGATCGGAAACATATCCTATCTACTACAATATAGGACAGCAAATCTTGAAATGCTTGTTTAAGTGCATGGGGAGATTTATGTTCCATCGAGGATAGACTGATCTGTTATGTCAGATTGGTGAGTGCTAGTTCCAATTTGACTTTTAAAGGCTTTATACTACCAATGTGGCAAAAAAAAATTCTATAGTGAACTTCGTTAACTAATTTGTGTCGTGTCTATTTTAGTTTTTATATTGTAGGTTTGAAATGAACCATTTCTAGATTGGAAACTTAGATCAGCTACTCTTTGTCTTAATTAAGGTAAGTACCTTTTATTCTTATCAGCTTTAATTGAAAATTTTGATTGAACTCTAGAAAGTAGTGGCATTTTGGTTGTTCCGTTCGAATATAAGACAACAAATCCTTTTAATCTTATTAGCTTTAAATTCGGCGTTGTAGTTATGCTAATTTGAAAGGATTTAAATCTCAATCAACTTGTCCTCCCCCTAAAACCAATTTTTATGCTAGTATTGTTGGTTAGACGAATTGATACCTAATTAGTTAAGGAATTTTTGAGGTTACTATATTTTTTGTCTCGCTAGCATTAGTTATCTTTAATAATTGTTAAATGTGTTTATTTTGTAGTTTTATTTTATTTTCAAGAGATTTGAAATTTCTTCCAAGGTTTTCTTGCCATTAATGTTGTTTGGTAGAGGAGTTATTATTTATTTTTCAAGAAAATAACTTTCTAGGCTTTTGGGGTGAGAGACTAATTTGTTGTATCTATGTTTAGATTTGGATGAGATTTCTTAGTGTTGGATATTGTAAAAATTTAATGACACTTGTTGATTTTGGATAATAAGGTGTATGTAACGAGGTGTAAGTAAGCATAAGTATTTTGAATTTTTACTTGTAGTTCATTAGTTGCTCCATTACAATAAAAGATAGCAAATCTTGAAATGTTTGTTTAAGTGCTTGAGGAGATTTCTGTTCCATCGAGGATCAAGTGATCTGTCATGTCATATTGGTGAGTGTGCTGGTCCCAATTTGACTTTTAAAGGTTTTATATTACCAATATGGCAAATATATTTTCCGTAGTGAACTTTGTTATCTGATTTATGTGTGGTGTCTATTTTAGTTTTTATATTGGAGGTTTGAAAATAACCATTTTTGGATTGAAAACCTATTCCAGCTACTTTGTGTGTTAACTAATGTAAGTACATTTTAATCTTATCAGATTTAATTGAAAATTTTGATTGAACTCGAGAAAGTAGTGGCATTTTGGTTGCTCCGATCTATTATAAGACTCCAAATCCTTTTAATCTTATCAGCTCTAAATTAGTTTTTTTGTTATATTAATTTGAAAGGATTTAAATCCCATCTAACCCCAATCTGTCCTCCCCTAAAATCAATTTTCATGCTAGTATTGTTGGTTAGGCCAATTGATACCTAATTAGTTAAGGAAGTATTGAGATTATTTTATTTTCAATATCGCTAGCATTAATTATCTTTAATAATTGGTAGATATGTTTGTTTTGTAGATTTATTTTATTTTCTGATGTTTTAAAAAAATTTATAAGGTTTTCTTGCCATTGATTTTGTCTATTAGAGTTGTCTTTATTTGGTTTTCAAGAATATAACATTTTAGACTTTTGGAGTGAGAGACTAAATTGTTGTATCTATGTTAAGATTTGGATGAGACTTCTTAGTGTTAGATATTGTAAAAATTTGATGACACTTGTTGATTTGGGGTAATGAGTTGTATGTAACGAGGTGTAAGTAAGCGTAAGTATTTTGAAACTTTACATGTAGTTCATTAGTTGCTCCGATACAATATAAGACAGCGAATCTTGAAATGCTTGTTTAAGCGCATGGGGAGATTTCTGTTCCATCGATAATCGAGTGATCTGCCATGTCAGATTGGTGAGTGCTAGTCCCAATTTGACTTTTAAAGGTTTTATATTTCTAATGGGGCAAATATTTTTTCTGTAGTGGACTTTGTTAATTAATTTATGTGTGGTATCTATTTTAGTTTTTATATTGCATGTGACGACCCCAGAATCCCTTAACGGATCAGGGCTTCGTCAAAACAAGGAAAAAATAACCATACATCCATTCATAGCATAAATACTGGATAAGGGCAGTATTAGAAAGTTATTACAACCCAAGAATCATACAATTACAGCGGAAGCTATTACATCATCTTTAAATAGAAACCAAAATCAACACTACTTCTAACTTCTTCCTCCCTCCCTTCAAATCTTCTTTCCTTCCTTCCTCAGTCTTATCAAAAGAATATATAACTTAGTAGTTTATCAACTTTGCTTTCCCCTTATCAGAGGGTTCAGCCATAGCGTTCTGCCCTGCAAGACATTAAAATTCAACATGGGTGAGCGATTTACGCCCAGCAAGTATATACACATCGAAAAAGTATATAAGCAATTTAAAAGAATGTATCTGGAACATCGAAGGAAGTTCAAGTCTATTTATGAGGCTTGGTGAAGCAATGCCAAGGCCTCGGAAACCTTCAAAGATCATTGAGGATCCACTGATGATACACTACATGTGACCCTCCTTGAAGAAAGACAGGTATACACCCGAGCATAACTTCCTCAAAATATCCATCGGGGGCTAAACCCGTGGATCTGCTAACCATACAGTACACAGCTGGCCAAATTGGACTGCATGATCCCTCTTATGTGGACTACGTAGTCACTTATCATTCCTTTAGGTTAGGTGAAGAACACATCAGCACCTTTCCTTTCCTCTTGCCAACCATGTGGCATAACCCATTTAAGAGACATCATTCTCATTCATTTGCACAGATATAAGATTGTAACATAGCTGAAATTCAAAGCTCATTTATATCCATGCATCATCATTTATATCATGCTAGCGGAATTTAAAGCATAGCATGCTTATTCATAAAAAAAAAAAATTGAAACATAATTCAAGCCTTGCACGCATATCGAATCAAATGATAATGTGTTAACTGAAATAAACATCAGATTGAATGTATATATTTGCATCAACTTGCAATTAAACATAAGGTTGTGAATATACTTGCCTCAGTCATTTGCACTCAACCGAAATTTAATTTACTCTTGAGTGGAAAATTCTGTAAGAATATACATATCACAAGATGAATTTAATATCTTGGTTAAAATATGAGAGAAAATGCACATGTGATGTCCTTAACTTTTAACGTCTCAATCTGATATTAAAGCTGTTGAGGTTAAGAAATCAATTAAAACATCTTAAAATAATTTAAGAAAATAATATTTTATAGTTTTAAAAACAAACTATGCATCAGGAAATTACTACACTTTAACTCATCGGAGACTATGGATGACGTCATCAGAGACTAAACTTAGCCTGTCGGAGACTAAGAAATGACGTCATCAGGGACTAGCAACTCATCAAGGACTAATGACGTCATCTTAATTCTATCGGAGACTAAGAGTGACGTCATCGGAGACTAACTTTTCATCAGAGACTAATGACATCATCTTAACTCTATCGGAGACTAAGAGTGACGTCATCAGAGACTAACTCATCTCATCAGAGACTAATGACGTCATCTTAACTCTATCGAAGACTAAGAGTGACGTCATCAGAGACTAACTCATCTCATCAGAGACTAATGACGTCATCTTAACTCATCGGGGACTAATGATGACATCATCAGAGACTAACTTAGAGTCTCTCATAGACTATTTTTCAAGGTTAGAGACTAACTCAAACCCGTCGGAGACTAGGTTAAGGCCTGTCTCAGATACAGGGTCGTCTTCCTCACTCCTCCATGGGTGGTGCTCTCAACCATAACCACACTTAGGTCAAAACTCATCATTCTCTCAGTGATACGTAACATTACATATGGTCTGCATGCCCTCCTAGACATGGTTTATGGTTCAAACTTAGGTTGAAGAATACTCAATCATGGGGTTGCAATTACTGACAAAAGAATATTTGGTAGTTAAAGGTTTGTCTACCAGGTGGTTGTCAACAATATTACACCCAACTTAGACAACTTTTGAAATAAATGACATTAACTCCAGGCGTTAAAATATGCATTAAGTCATACTTTTGAAAATAAATGAACAAGGTATTAAATGTGGTACGTATAACCGAACAAAAGTGTAAGAAATAGAGCAGGACTTTAATGAAATGCTCTTACCTCCTTAGTGGCAAGAAAGAGTTAAAGGCTCTAGTTGTTCTTCCCAAAAATACAGTTGTTTAGAGAGTAAGTATGGATTTGGTGGTACACCGTAGAGAAGTTTATGAAAGTGGGGCAAGGGTTGTACCATCGTGATATATATATATATATATATATATATATATATATATATATATATATATATCACCTGTTTAGTAACAAGGGCCGTCGGATTTATTTGATATAAGATGTTGGCTATGAAAAGAAAAGAAGTGACTGATGAGAAAAAGGTTGGTTGCAACGACTGCTAGTACCTATCGGTCGTTTATCATAGCCCACTCTATGGTACAGATGGAGGTGATGTACATTAAATGTTATTGTCTCCCCGCATTAGGTTTTTAAAATGAAACGGGTACTGTAGCTAATCTTGCTCACACATGGTGAGCCCTTTTTCCCGCGTGAACACACCCTCTTATAAGTCAATTCTTGAATGCAATACCCTTTTAAATACTTGAGCTTTAAAATACATTTAAAATCTTTTAGACATCACATTGCCATTGAATTTTTATAATAAAGTATAATTTTATTATTTATAACCAATAAGGAAATAAACCTTCATGCAGAAAATAAAATAAATCTCATAATCAAAATTTCATTGAGATTTTCGGGTTCTCACATTGCAGGTTTGCAAAGAACCATTTCTAAATTGGAAACTTATACCAGCTACTCTGTGTCTTAACTAAGGTCAGTACCTTGTATTCTTATCAGCTTTAATTGAAAATTTTGATTGAACTCTAGAAAGTAGTGGCTTTTTGGTTGTTTCGTTCGAATAAAAGACAAAAAATCCTTTTAATAAGTTAGTTTTAAATTAGGTGTTGTAGTTATGCTAATTTGAAAGGATTTAAATCCCAATCAACCCCAATCTGTCCTGCCCCTAAAACTAATTTTCATGCTAGTATTGTTGGTTAGGTGAATTGATACCTAATTAGTAAAAGACGTATTGAGATTACTATATTTTCTTTCTCGCTAGCATTAATTATCTTTAATAATTGATAAATGTGGTTATTTTGTAGTTTTATTTTATGTTCAAGATATTTGAAATTTCTTCCAAGGTTTTGTTGCCAATAATGTTGTCTGGTAGAGTTGTTATAATTTGTTTTTCAAAAATATAATTTTCAAGGCTTTTGGAGGGAGAGACTAATTTGTTGTCTCTATGTTAAGATTTGGAAGAGATTTCTAGGTATTATATATTGTAGAAATTTGATGAGACATGTTGATTTGGGATAATGAGGTGTAGGTAACGAGGTGTAAGTAAGCTTAATTATTTAGAATCTTTACATGTAGTTCATTAGTTGCTCCATTACAATATAAGACAAAAAATTGGTGGGGACGGAGGAGAATTCCTGACCTCCGGCCTTAACTGGTTTCAATCACTATATATAAACAGTAGCTTTTCGGAGGCAGGTCATTGGTTATCTCCTTGGGTCGTGTTACCTAGACCCCCGCATTTCTCGCACCTCTCTACACGGATTGTTGTTCAGGCTGAATAGTCTGTCTTCAAAGGATTTCATCAAATCAGACTTTTGATCTGCTACAGCACTTAATCCAGCGTATTCGTGTTGTCCTTCATGAAATGCTTGTTTAAGTGCATGGGTAGATTTCAATTCCATCGACGATCTAGTGATCTGTCATGTCAGTTTGCTAAGTTCTAGTCCCAATTTAACTTATAAAGGTTTTATACTACCAATATGGCAAATATTTTTTCTATAGTGAACATTGTTATCTAATTTATGTGTGGTGTCTATTTTAGTTTTTTATATTGCAGGTTTGAAAAGAACCAAGATTGGAAACCTATACCAGCTACTCTGTGTCTTAACTAAGGTAATTACTTTTTATTTTTATCAACTTTAATTGGAAATTTTGATTGAACTCTAGAAAGTAGTGGCATTTTGATTGTTCCATTCGAATATAAGACACCAAATCCTTTTAATCTTATCAGCTTTAAATTAGGTTATGTAGTTATACTAAATTGAAAGGATTTAAAACCAATCCAAGCCTAATCTGTCGGCCCCCTAAAACCAATTTTCATGCTAGTATTGTTGGTTAGGCCAATTGACACCTAATTAGTTAAGGAAGTATTAAGATTACTTTATTTTGGTCTCGCTAGCATTAATTATCTTTAATAATTGGTAATGTGTTTATTTTTGTAGTTTTATTTTATTTTCTGGAGATTTGAAATATCTTCGAAGATTTTCTTGCCATTGATGTTGTCTAGTAGAGTTGTCCTTATTTGTTTTTGAAGAATATAACTTTCTCGGCTTTTGAGGTGAGAGACTAATTTGTTGTCTCTATGATAGGATTTGGACGAGGCGTCCTTATGTTAGCAATTGTAGAAATTTGATGAGCCTTGTTGATTTGGCATAATGAGGTGTAAGTAACGAGGTGTAAGTAAGCTTAATTGTTTAGAATCTTTACATGTAGTTCATTAGTTGCTCCATTACAATATAAACTAGCAAATCCTGAAATGCTTGTTTCGGTGCATCGGGAGATTTGTGTTCCATCGAGGATCAAGTGATCTGTTATGTCAGATTAGTGAGTGCTAGTCCCAATTTGACTTTTAAAGGTTTTATACTACCAATATAACAAATATTTTTTCATTAGTAAACTTTCTTATATGATTTATGTGCGGTGTATATTTTAGTTTTTATATTGCAGGTTTGGAAAGAACCATTTCTGGATTGGAAACCTATACCAACTAATCTGTGTGTTAACTAAGGTATGTACCTTTTAGTCTTATCAACTTTAATTTGAAATATTGATTGACCTATAGAAAGTAGTGACATTTTGGTTGCTTCGTTCGAATATAAGACATCAAATCCATATAATCTTATCAGCTTTAAATAAGGTTTTATAGTTATGCTAATTTGAAAGGATTTAAATGCTATCCAAACCCAATCTATCCGCCCGCTAAAACTAATTTTCATGCTAGTATTGTTGGTTAGGCCAATTGATACCTAATTAGTTGATGAAGTATTGAGATTACTATATTTTCTGTCTTGTTAGCATTAATTATCTTTAATAATTGCTAAATGTGTTTATTTTGTAATTTTATTTTATTTTCTGGATATTTGAAATATCTTCGAAGATTTTCTTGCCCTTGATGTTGTCTTGTAGAGTTGTCCTTATTTGTTTTTCAAGAATATAACTTTCTACGCTTTTGGGGTGAGAGTCTAATTTGTTGTCTTTATGTTAGGATTTGGACGAGGCTTCTTCGTGTTAGCTATTGTAGAAATTTTATGAGACTTGTTGATTTGGGATAATTAGGTGTGAATAACAAGGTGTAAGTAAGCTTAATTATTTAGAATGTATACATGTAATCCATTAGTTGCTCCATTACAATATAAAGTGGCAAATCCTGAAATGCTTGTTTCAGTGCATCAAGAGATTTATGTTCCATCGAGGATAGAGTGATCTGTCATGTCAGATTAGTGAGTGCTAGTCCCAATTTGACTTTTAAAGATTTTATACTATTAATATGGCAAATATTTTTTCTTTAGTGAACTTTCTTATCTGATTGATGTGTGGTGTATATTTTAGTTTTTATATTGCAGGTTTGAAAAGAACCATTTTTTTATTGGAAACCTATACCAGCTACTCTGTGTGTTAACTAATGTAAGTATCTTTTAATCTTACCATCTTTAATTTGAAATTTTGATTGAACTCGAAAAAGTAGTGGTATTTTGGCTGCTCCGTTCGAATATAAGACACCATATCCTTTTAATCTTATCAGCTTTAAATAAGATTTTGTAGTTATGCTAATTTGAAAGGATTTAAATCTCATCCAACCCGAATATGTCCACCCCTTAAAACTAATTTTCATGCTAGTATTGTTGGTTAGGCCAATTGATAACTAATTAGTAAAGGTGGTATTGAGATTATTTTATTTTCTTACAGACTAGCATTAATTATATTTAATAATTGGTAAATGTGCTTATTTTGTAGTTTTAATTTATTTTCTGGAGAATTTGAAATTTCTTCCAAGGTTTTCTTGCCATTAATGTTGTCTTTATTTGTTTCTCAAGAATATAACTTTGTAGGCTTCTGGGATGAGAGACTACTTTGTTGTCTGTATGTTAGGATTTGGATGAGACATTTTTGTGTTACCTATTCTAGAAATTTGATGAGACTTTTTGATTTGGGATAATGAGGTGTAAGTAATGAAGTGTAAGTAAACTTAATTATTTAGAATCTCTACAAATAGTTCATTAGTTACTCCATTAAAATATAAAACAGCAAATCCTGACATGCTTGTTTAGTTGCATCAGGAGATTTCTGTTGCATCTAGGATCGACTGATCTGTCATGTCAAATTGGTGAGTGTTACTCCCAATTTGACTTCTAAAGGTTTTGTACTACCAATTTGACAAATATTTTTTCTTTAGTGAACTTTCTTATCTGATTTATGTGTGGTGTATATTTTAGTTTTTATATTGCAGGTTTGCAAAGAACCATTTTTGGATTGGAAATCTATACCAGCTACTCTGTGTTTTAACTAAGGTACGTATCTTTTAATCTTATCAGTTTTAATTTGAAATTTTGATTGAACTCTAGAAAGTAGTGGTATTTTGGTTGCTTCTTTCGATTATAAGACACCAAATTCTTGTAATCTTATCAGTTTTAAATAAGGTTTTGTAGTTATGCTAATTTGAAAGGATTTAAATCGCATCCAATCCTAATATTTCCGCCCCCAAAACCAATTTTCATTGTAGTATTGTTGGTTAGGCCAATTGATACCTAATTAGTTAAGGAGGTATTGGGATTATTTTATTTTCTTTTTGGCTAGCATTAACTATCTTTAATTATTGGTAAATGTGTTTATTTTGTAGTCTTATTTTATTTTCTGGAGATTTGAAATTTCTTCCAAGGTTTTATTATCACTGATGTTGCCTACTAGAGTTGTCTTTATTTGTTTTTCAAGAATATAACTTTGTAGGCTTTTGGGGTGAGAGACTAATTTGTTGTCTCTATGTTAGGATTTAGATGAGACTTCTTGGTGTTAGCTATTGTAAAAATTTGATGAGACTTGTTGATTTGGGATAATGAGGTGTAAATGACAAGGTGTAAGTTAGCTTAATTATTTAAAATTTTTATAGGTTGATATAGGGTGTTTTAGCCTACAGCTATGGATAGCTTAATTCAACTTGTCGATATGCGCACAAGAAGTCGAATTAAGGATCTTGACTGAATCACATGTCCAATACTACTCGAATCACTCGAATAAGGTTTTGTTTATATCTCACAAACAAGAAGAAACATGCAAAACAAATTTAACTAGGAAACAAATACGAAACGAATACGAAATGAAATAAAATACATGAAAAATAATAACCGTAGCTGTCAGTGGATAATTAAGCTACCGGAGACTAATTATCACCTGACAGACAAATTTAACTATCGCAGACTAGTTATCCCCTGACAAGCAAATTACACTGTCGAAGACTAACTATCCCCTAATGGGTAAATTTGTACTGTCGAAGACTAAACACACAGTTATTCCCTGACGCTTCCCGCGGCAACCTCTGATGTCCATCTTGATATCCCTTGATGCTTTCCTCGGCATCCCCTGACACCAGTTTTCGGTCAAGTCTCGGCTAAGCTTCAACGGGCCTGCCTCCAGTGCGAAAGCAAAGTAATAACAAAATGATAAGTACTTCGCAAAGGATCACAACGCATATTTGGCCAAGTCCAAGTTTCTAGTCCATCTTCATAATACTCCAAACATAACCCCAATGTCCAGAACTCTTCAAGAGTCAAACCCGCCGCAGTAGACAAACTTGCTTCAAACTTTTTAGACTTGGATCTAGTAATTGGACCCCTCATCCTGAGCTCACTGTCACCATCTGATTCCTTCTTGTTCATGCCCACATCATCCCCTCCTTGTGGGAAAAGATTTGCCCTCAAATCTTCTTCATATTCATCGCCAACATAAGGAATCAAGTCTGAGACATTGAATGTAGCTAAAACTCCAATGTCACCCGGAAGATCAATCTTGTATGCATTATCATTGATCTTTTCAAGTACTCGAAATGGCCCTTCAACTATCTTTTGTAGCTTAGATTTGCGTTTCAAAGGAAAACGTTCTATACGAAGGTAGTTCCAAACCAAATCTCCTACCTCAAAAATATGACTTTTTTTCCCTTCTTTATACGCCGAATGTAAGCCTCATTAGCTCATTGCAACTATTCCTGAACCTCTTGATGCAGCTTCTTGACATAATTTGCCTTAGCTTGTCCTTCCAAATTAATTGCATGCTCGATTGGAATTGGCAACATATCCAACGGAGTCAATGGCGCAAAGACAAACGACTTCAAACGGACACATTCGAGATCCAGAATACACAGTTTTGTTGTATGCAAATTCAATAAATGCAAGTTTCTCATCCCAATCCTTCAAAGATTTTCACACAAAGGCACGCAACAGAGCTCCTAAGGTTCTGTTTACCACTTCAGTTTGCCCATCTATTTGCGGATGACTAGCTGTACTGAACAACAACTTTGTTCCCAGTTTATGCCACAGTCTTCTAGAAAATTAAGGAACTTCACATCTCTGTCAATCACAATGGTTTTTGGTATACCACATAAGCGTACTACTTCTTGAAAGAACAGATCAGCTACATGTGAAGCATCATCTGTCTTATGGCAAGGTATAAAATGTGCTATTTTTGAAAATCTATCAACAACATAGATAGAATCTTTGCCACTTGCCGTTCGTGGCAATCCCAACACGAAATCCATACTTAAATCAACACACGAATGATTTGGAACTACTAATGGCATATACAGTCCATGTGGTTGTTGATGTGCTTTTGCTTTTATGCAAGTGACACACCTTTCAATGACTCGATGCACATCACGATCTATGCTCGGCCAATAAAAATGTTCTTTCAATGCCTCCAAAGTCTTTCCCTCACCAAAGTGACCAGCAAGTCCTCCTCCATGTGCTTCTCTAATTAAGAGCTCTCGTAAAGACGAATTTGGTATACAAACTCGTTTTCCTTTAAAAAGGAAGCCATCATGCACAAAATACTGTCCATTCGCACCCTTTCCACATTCTTCCAATACTTTAGCGAAACAAGGATCATGCGCATATTACTCCTTAATCAGATCAAATCCCAATAGACAAGAATTGAGCAATGATAGTAGAGTATATCTTCTGGACAGTGCATCAGCTACAACATTCCCTTTTCCTTGCTTGTACTTGATCACATATGGAAAAGTCTCCAAGAATTCAACCCACTTGGCTTGTCTTCGGTTTAGTTTGCCCTGCCCCCTAATGTATTTCAGGGATTCGTGAACAGTATGTATTACGAATTCCTTGGGCAATAGGTAATGTTGACATGTCTCTAAAGCTCAGATCAGTGAGTAAAATTCCTTTTCATAAGTGGAATAGTTTAGACTTGCACCGCTTAATTTCTCATTGAAATAAGCCACTATTCTGCCTTCTTGCATCAAAACAGCCCATACGCCAACGCCGCTTGCATCGCAGTCCACCTCAAAGGTGCTATTGAAGTTTGGCAATGCTAACACAGGTGTTTCACACAGCTTCTGTTTTAGCAAATCAAAACTCTCCTGGGCAGCTTTTGTCCATCTGAACTCATCCCCTTTCTTTAGACATTCAAGCATAGGTGATGCAATCATGCCAAAGTTCTTCACAAATCTTCAATAGAATGAAGCCAAACCATGAAAACTCCTTATATCACCTACTGATTTTGGTTCTGGCCATTCTTGTATTGCTCTTACCTTCTCTTTGTCCACCTCTATTCACTTAGGACAATAAACACCTCACGTAAATGTAATAAGTGATCATCCATGTTGCTGTTGTAAACCAGGATGTCATCAAAGTATACCACAACGAACTTACTGATGAAACTGCATAGAACATGGTTCATAAGCCTCATAAAAGTGCTTGGTGCATTTGATTGTTCGAATGGCATGACCATCCACTCATACAGCTCATGCTTGATCTTGAATGCAGTTTTCCATTCATCCGCTTCTCACATTCGGATTGGATGGTACCCGCTTTTCAAGTCAACCTTTGAAAACACTACAGCCCCATGTAGTTCATCCAACATATCATCGAGACTAGGAATTGGATAACGATATTTAACCGTTATCTTGTTGATTGCGTGACTGTCCACACACATCCTCATTGATCCGTCCTTCTTTTGTACTAGAAAAACTGGTACTAAACACGGGCTCATGGATTCGTGAACATATACTCTATCAATCAATTCATCAACTTGCCTCTTCAATTCCTTCGCCTCCTCTGGATTACATCTATAGGCTGCTCTGTTTGGTAAGGATGCTCCCAGTATCAAGTCAATCTGATGTTCTATGCCTTGGATTGGTGGTAATCCTTTAGGCAATTCCTCGGGAAACAAATGTTTTAAACTCATCAAGTAGTTCTTGAATTCGTGGATTAACCATCATCGAATTCAGATTCATCATTTTACGCGCCAATAACAGTAAGACAACCCCACCATCTCACAGAGTCTTTTCTACCTCATGTCTACTTACCAACAAAGACTCTTTTGTTCCTTTCACTTTAGGTGCTTGATTCGCCTTAGCTCTGGCTTTTTGATCATCCAAAATTTGCTTGGGTGTCATCGGCTTTTAACACAAACTTCTGGCCCTCCTTGTGAAAAGCGTAAGTGTTATGTTTTCCGTCATGAATAACATGGCGATCAAACTTTCAAGGCCTTCCCAAGAGCATATGACATGCGTCCATCTGTGGTACGACATCAAACAATACTTTGTCTTTATACACGTTTCCAACTGAAAATGAAATCAAGACTTGCTTGTCTACGTTCACCACATTGTCTTGATTAATCCATTGCAGCTTGTATGGACTAGGGTGTTTCCTTGTCTTGAGTTGCAGCTTCTCTACAACCTCTCTTGAAATCACGTTCATACTACTTCCTCCATCAATGAATAAGTTGCACACCTTCTTCATTATAGTACACCTTGTCTTGAATATAGTCTTGCGTTGATTAGCTCCGTCTAGCACTTTGGCATTAAGTAGACGTCTCAACACCAACAATTCACCATCATCGCATTCCATTTCCTGATCCTAGCAATCATCATCATACCCTTCTTCAGGGTAAGAATAACTATCACAAGCAATTTCCAATGCAAACACCTCTCTTACTTCTTGTATAGTGAAAGTCTTCTTGTTTAGACAATCCATGGCATAATGGCCTAGCCCCCTACACTTGTAACAAGTAATGTTACTTAGATCCTTCTTTGTCTTATCCTTCTTTTCCATACTATCCACCACTTTCTCTTTACCCTTACTCTTGAAATCACTAGATTCTGCTTTTTATCCTCCGATCTCCATGAACTAGTGTTTTTATTAGGCTTTGAGTATGATCTGTTTGCATTCTCTTTGCATTGCCTCTTTACCTTCACGACTAGTTTAACAACATCTTCGAAAAACACATATGGACTAAGCTCAACCGTATCTGCTATTTCTCTACGCAATCCTCTCAAGAAACGAGCAATAGCTCTATTTATAGACATAGCTCTCTTGTTCTCCAAGTTTCTTTAGTGAGTTGCCTCCAAAAATATCTATGATATTCTTTAGTAATTGCAGCTCTGTCACATAATTTCTTTTTGCATAACCTTCTTTGCACTCTAACTTGTTATGTAACATTTCTGGTATATCAGCACACCAACTCCTTTATTTTCCTCTTGGAGTTATCATGATAAGTTATCTCTATGAGCTTCCTGGTTTTTGATTAGACCAGCTTCCAAATTTTCCTCTTTCAAGTTTCTATAAGTTATTTCTGCGATTTTCACATCAGCAGTTATATATGCATGCTAGTGTATAAATATGACTTATCTTCATATCAGTGTTCACACCTGCAGTGTATAGCTTATCTCCTTAAAGCTACTTTGGTAGCCAATCTCTCCTTATTGGGCCACTATTTATATTTTAATTCCACCGCCTTTAGAATTGAGTTAGTGGATTTTGTGAACTCAAGCATGTGTCATCCCATATGTCATATTTTATCTCTAATCATTTTATCCCCTGATGGGCTGTTTTGTTCATCAGTGGATATTTATCCCTCGATGGCCAATTTTTTTCATTAGTGGATATTTATCCCCTGACGGGCTTCACTCGACTTTAGCAATAGTGAATTTGGTGATAATCATTTTGAGTTTGGCGATGTTGTTGATTTGCCCGACGACTTTGGCGATAGTCATTTTGAGTTTGGAGTTGTTGATTTGCCCAACGACTTTGGCGATAGGCAAATGACTTTGGCGTTAAGTTTGGCGTTAGCCAAATAACTTTGGCAATGGTCAAATCTTGTCAAGGGTACTTCAATGCATTGGAGTGTCTTTGTCTTAGTCTCTGGTAGCTTCAACATTAGTCTCCGATGAACAAACACTTGGTCTCTGATGAACAACCACTTAGTCTCTGGTGAACAAAAACTTAGCCTCCAATGAACAAAAATTTAGTCTCCAATGAACAAAAACTTAGTCTCCGATAGGTTAATTTTGCTTGACCAACTTTGACTTTTGTTGAACTCTCCAAATGCATTCCTTGTAGTCTCTGATGTTTTTCTGCAGTCTCTGATAGTAGTTTCTCATAGTGCACTACTGCAGATACATGTACAATTACAAATTAAACAATTCTAAGTGTTTATACATCATCATCAAATGTTATTATTCTTAACAATCTCTCCCTATTTATGATTATCAATAATAAACATAAATCAAGGTTTGATGATGATGTCAAAACTCAACGTTATAACACCATTACTTAGAATTGATTTAAAACATGTAAAAACATAATTATACATGAACTTAACAGTGATGGCTTTGTTGTTTTAGATCTTTAATGCCCAGCCGTCAATCTGTTAATATTTTTAACAATTCTCCTCATGTCTTTATCGGAATTTCTCTTTGCTTCCCCTACATTTATCATTCTCCCCCTTTTTAACATCAGCATCTTAATGTTTGGAGGGTAGAAATCACCAATAAAGGTTGACTAGTAGGAAAAAATTGTTTGAGCTTTGAAGATCATTGATTATGAAGTGTTAGAGCTTCATGTTTTTCTTTCTTTGATCAATGCTTCAAAAACATTCTCTGAGTTCAGCTGCATATGATCCATGTGTAATCAAATATTCTAATATGAAGTGTGATGCTTCATTATCTAATAATCTTGTGTTGTTTGCATCCAACCAAACATACACAATTTCTTCTCTTAGTATCATCAGATATTTGATCAGAATTGGAGATCAAAGAATACATGAGTTGCAAAGGTGGTGTGTGAAATAATTTCTCTCTATTCTTTTATTTAAGGATCTCATCATTGCTCATACCCTCTCCTTTTGTCTGACTTTTACAAGTTAGCCTCTCACACTTACTTGCCCAAAAAAAAATTCGCTTTAATTTCTTTTTCCTCACCTTTTTCCAGACACAAAGTCTGACTCTCATTTTGAATTCTCTCAAGCTCACTAAATACAAAATCTTCCTGTTGTAGGTGACCTGGAGTGTTTTGTATCAATAGATCTTTGATAAAATACAATTGTATTTGTTGGGTTTCGTAGGATAAAACGCAGCGGAAAAATACGATTAAAATAAGACAAAACGAAACCCAAACCCAAGGATCTATGCGAAACAATTTAATACAGATAGTTTAAGATTTTACCGATTAATTGTGCGAATCTGAAGCTTTGGTGAAGGTGTTGATCGTCTCCAAATCTTTAACGCAATCCAACAGAACTACGTCTCTACGGTATCCACATGAACACCCGTGAATCGTCTTACGATCCGAACAAGAAGAGTTACAGTACTAGCTGTATGATCTGTATCTCTTTTCTCTATATCTTTTAACCCTAGTCTCTCTCTTATGAGCAGCTACGTAAAACGTTGGTTAGAGAGAATTGCTGATATATCTCATATATATAGTCTTTTATAGAGTAATTCCAAAACCTAATCTAATTAGGAGAATTATAATCCGAATTTTATATTTATTAGATATATATATATCTTTAATCGTCTCACTTAATTAATATATATATATATATATATATATATATGTACAAATAAATATATATTCGTATTTCCTTCCAAAGGACTCTACTTCATACAGATTACATATATAAATATATACGTATATAATTTAAAGCCATGATTTAATTAAATCAATCTTATTGATATATTAAATCATTGACATTTAAATTATATCTCCTTGACGAATGTTCTTTGTGTGTGACCCTGTAGGTTATTATTACGTTGGCAATAATTTTAAATTATATTATAAAATTATAAACAGTGAGCGACATCTAGTAATACATCACTGTTACCCAAGTAATAATAAAGTCATAGATTCGACGTTACCTTTCGTGACCAATGTTTCAATGTAACTTAATCCTTTTAACCATGATATCTAAGATTGAATTCAAGGCATGGATGTGTCATCCTCTTCATAATTTAATCTCAATTTTCTTGATCAATGAGTAAACTATATGAAACAAATCTCTATTTGAGCATGCCATGCATTTCATAGTTTCACTCAATCAAAAGGCCTATAGATATCACCCCTAATTTATAGGAGGGTTAAATTCCATCTACATCATTCCCATTTTTCACATAACTCATTATGCATCCAACAATCACCTTTATCGTCCACCCGGTTAAAGGTGACTTTTGATAATGTCAAAATGCATAACTCCTTATGTAGAAATGTCATGACTTCAGGTCGAAGGACCATTACATCATAACTCATTACACCATGACGTCATCTTTAGTCTCCAACAGGCTAAATGTTAGTCTCTGATGACGTCAACCTTAGTCTCCGACAAGCTTAATAATTAGTCTCCGACGAGCTAATGGGATTAGTCTCCGACAGGCTTAATACATAGTCCCTGACGAGCTTAGTCTCTGATAGAGAAAATTACAAAATATAGATTGTGACTTGTAAAAAATTTTCCAGGGGGCGCTGCCCCCTTACACCCCTGCTCACTGATCGGTCAGCAAGACCACCGCCAGGGGCCATGCCCCTTGGACCACGCTAGAGGCCTCCCGACCCCTAGGACCCTGGCAAGGGGGGGTGCCCCCTTGACCCCCCATCGTAGCGCACGATTGTCGTGTCCCCAAATATGGTTTAATGATTTAAAAATTAATTAAAAAATATATATTTAATTATTTTAATTGTTTAAATCATGTTATTATGTGCTTATTATGATATGCATGGTGCACAGTTATGGCCTTATGACCCATAGGTTAGTGGTTTTGGTTTTGAAATACGGCTTGCATGTCGTGCCTTCTCTTATATCTAGATGTAATATTCTCTTCTAGGATTTGGTCATAACTATGTCACAATTAATTTTGCACTTTATTTATGCTTATATATGATATAATGAATAAATGTGCATGCTTAAAAGTTATAGTTGGTGAGATCTAATTTAATTAATAAAATCCATCATAAAATCATTAAGTCTAAAACAGATGTCTTCCAATGATTAATACTCATCAAGGCCTTGATCGATGCATGTAGGTTTGCCAAAGCAAAGTACCCCATTTATCTTGGCATGGTGCGATAGGATAATTGTGATATCCAAACTGTTAAAATTGGGCTTGACGTAATGGAAAACTGCTTGAGGATGTGTATATGACATAACCCGAGGGTTTTGTCAATCCAAAGGATGTTGGAAAGGTATGTAAACTGCAACGATCCATTTATGGATTAAAGCAAGCATCTCGGAGCTGGAATCTTCGTTTTGATGAAGCAATCAAAGAGTTTGGTTTTATCAAGAATGAAAATGAACCTTTTGTTTACAAAAAGTTTAGTGGGAGTCATATTGTATTCCTAGTATTATATGTCGATGACATATTACTTATTGGGAATGACATTCCTTCCTTACAAGCAGTCAAGACATGGTTTGGAAAATGTTTCTCCATGAAAGACTTGGGTGAAGCAACCTATATTCTAGGTATCAAGATCTATCGAGATAGATCGAGAAAGACGCTTGGCTTAACTACATACATTGATAAAGTGTTGAAACGGTTCAGCATGCAAGATGCTAAGAGAGGTCACATACCTATGTCGCATGTTGTAACGCTCTCTAAAGCTCAATGTCCTAAATCACAAGATGATAAGGATCGCATGAGTAAGATTCCTTATGCTTCGACAATTGGATCTATCATATAAGCAATGCTATGTACACGTCCTGATGTTTCGTATGCTTTGAGCATGACGAGCAGATACCAGTCAAATCCTGGTGAAGGTCACTGGACAGCAGTCAAGAATATCTTAAAGTACCTCAAAAGGACTAAGGATGCATTCTTGATATATGGAGGTGAAGAGGAACTGGCAGTAAAGGGTTACACTGATGCTAATTTCCAAACTGACAACGAAACCCAACAGTGGTATCCACTATGAGAATTACTTATGACACATAGCATAACGCTCCATGTAGAATTCTCATTGTGGGTCTGTCCAGTACAATGTTCTTTAACATGTACCTATGTATCAACTTAATATATCTCGTATATATTTATGACCAATGAGATATGGCCATCAGTTAATCCACATACTAGTCTCAATGTATTATTATTGTCCCACTGACAATGATACTCGACTAGGGACATTTAAGAATAATGATACATTACATACTTATATGATCTCATATTCAAGTCACATACTTGAATCCATATAATTAGTATCATTCTTCTAAGGACATTTATTATGTTAACATTTATATAACGCAGTAAATAAAACATAATAAAAGAAATTATCATTTAACTAAAATATAACATAAATATAGTGTCACAATCATTACATAATTGGCCACTAGGGCATACACTCTAACAGTATTATCCACAGATGAGTTGAGAGCTGTTATTTATGTTTCAGCTACAAGGGTTGGCTTCTTTGATGATTAAGTTATCAAAGAATCTGAAACTAATGGAATTAAGAAATTTTCCATTGCTTCTAAAGAAATATCAAAGAGAAAACAAGAAATATTAATAAATGTAGAATTTGAATATTGGTTGCTCCTCTTGAATAGAGAAAAGAGAAGCATCAATGTGAGACCTTGTGTTTGCATTTAGTGACAGGTTGATCATTAATTAGAGCATGTTTCTTCTTCTTCCTCTTAAAGGTATTTATAGATGTGATCATTGTAGACTCAAATACCCGTGTCCTTGGAGGTGGACTATTTTCAATACATACAACTTTTTGAGAGGTTGCACCTAGAGATGTGTTTTTTTCATTTAGAACTTAATATCCTTTTGAGAGAATATTAAGCAGTCTCCAAGGGTTCTCATTGTTCCTTATTTCTACCTCATAACTTCCTCTAAATGCTCACTCTCCCCCTTAGTTATTGTTGGTTCTGGTTGTTTTCATTTTATAACCTTTATCTTTTGAGAGATAAAGTAGGTGGCTTTTGACATAGACTTATTTTTAGAGGGTTTTGTTACTTGGGTAAAAGGAGTTGGATCATTATTAATATCTTTCATTGTAGCAAAATTAGAAGAAATAAAGAATAAAGTAGTAGAGAGTTAGGACATACATGAATTAGCTATAACAAGATCCTCAAATAGATGATGAATAATGAACATAGGGAATCTTGCATAGTCTAAAAGTTTTTCTACTATATATATAATCAGGAGTTAATTATCCACTGACAGTTAAACTGTTGGAGGATAATTTGTCACTACTGCATTATCATCAGGTAATAATTATCCTTTAATAAAAATAATTATTGACTAATGCTTTCAGTAAGTATTATTATCTTTATGAACAATTAATTTTGTCAAAAGATAATTTCAACTGCTTCATTCAGCTATTAATTAGTCTCTGGTAACTAAGTCATCAGAAAATAATTAATTACTGCTGCAAATATCAGACTTGCACAAAATTTTCAAAGAATCTTATTCACCAAAGTTGAGCATACCTAGCTCATTTACCAACCTGTTAAAGGTGGCTTCATCCAATGGTTTGGTGAATATGTCTGTAAGTTGCTTCTCTATTGGAACAAAATGAAGTTTCACTATACCATTCATCACATGTTCCCTGATGAAGTGGTACCTGATGTCTATGTGCTTTGTTCTAGAGTGTTGCACAGGATTCTCTGTAATGAAAATTGGCACTGGTGTTGTCACAATAAATAGGAATTTGATTATACACCATACTATAGTTCATTAGTTGATTTTTCATCCATAAGATTTGAGTACAGCAACTCCCAGCAACAATGTATTCTGCTTTAGCTGTTGAGATCGACACAAACTGTTGTTTCTTGTTAAAATATGACACTAGTTTGCTTCCAAGAAATTGATAGTTTCCTGTTGTGCTTTTCCAATCTAATTTGTAACCTGCATAATTTGCATTTGAATAGCCTATTAGATCAAATCTAGAATCTCTAAGATATCAAATTCCAAGATTTGGAGTACCCTTGAGATATCTGAATATTCTTTTAATTGCAATCAGATGAGATTCTCTAGAATCTTATTGGAATCTAGCACATAAACAAGTTGAAAACATTATATCAAATCTACTTGCAATGAGATATAAAAAAGAACCTATCATGCCTCTATAACTTGAAACGTCAACTTTTTTACCAATTGAATTTTTGTCAAGTTTAGTGGCTGTTGGCATTGGAGTTTTAGCAGTTGCAACATCTTGTAAATTAAATTTCTTTAAAAATTCTTTTAAATATTTTGTTTAATTAATAAAAATTTCATTAGTGGTTTATATAACCTGTAAACCTAAAAAAAAGTTAATTCTCCCATCATACTCATCTCATATCTACTTTACATAAGCTCCCACATCGAACAACCCTCTTCCCCACATCGGAGAAGGCGATCATCCGAAGAACGAAACAACATATGCAACAACAGAAACTCAAAAGATCATGTTAAATAAGCAAACTTCAATCAACAATTGCAGGAAGTAAATTCAAAACCATATCCAACATCATCATTAAAAACTCAAATCTTCATTAATTACAAGTCCATAATTCAAATCAATACAATAAAAAAAACGAGAAGGTCAAAAACTCTTTATAAGAATTAATTGGCCAAAAACCAGACACAATCGAACTATTGCACTCCCAACTTAGGCCCACCTCATCATCGGGGAGTTTCAGCAAAGGCTAAATGTCCACGGTCAGGAGACCTTTAATGAGATGCCAAAGATAGGAGTCATAACCTCACGCATTCTCTAAGAAAAAATAATCAGCCCACTCAGAGTCATTCTTCGCATATTTGTCCTTTTCCTTCTCCGACTCGGCACTCAGACGATGGACTTCCCCCCTCGCTACGATCAGCAAGTTCTGCATCTCGAAGTGTTCATTTTCCTCATTCTCCAGCTTCCGTTTAGCAGCCTAGAGATCTTCCTCAGCCTTCTTCAGCTCATCGGTCACTCCGGCTCTCTTCTTCCATTCGACGGCCTGACCAACAGTCTCCTTAAGCTTCTCCACCTCATCGCGAAGGCGATTCCTCTCGTCACAAATATAAATATTGCTCTGCCGAATTTAATTGGCGCCGGACACAACCCTCGCCGCACGATGGTCGAATGTAAGAAACTAAAGCAAAAAAAAATATAATAATAACCAAAAAACCAAGTCAGAAAAATAAAGCATAACCGACAACCAGAAGAAAGGAACTCAAAATTGTGAATATTCTTACCTTCGTCAGATGATACTCCTATGCAGCAAACACCTCTGCGTGACCCAACCCCTAGAAGTAGGGGGGGTCGTCCTCCCAAAGAAGGAAGGAGTCCAACGCCCCAAAGGAAAAAAGCCCCGCCTTCTCCTAGAAGAAGGAGGAACCCCTAGTAGCCTTCTCCTTCTTTACCAGCCATTTCCTTGCCATGGGGGGCAAAACATCCTTCCCCTTGTTAGCCACCGCGGTCCATTGGGCTAGCGGAGTAATATCTAGGATATCGACCTCCTCCCCAGCAATCTCCTTCTCTTTCGGTTCCCCCTTATTTGGCGACGAACACGCGGCGCCACCCATCGACGAGGAGGGCACATGGATCCTCATCTTTTTAGTGTGAGGAGGGGCGTTTGGGAGCACCTCCGTCTGCAGGGGTCCCCCCTACCTGCTTGCCGACATTTTTGGTTCTGTCTCCTTCT
Organism: Centella asiatica; assembly: GCA_014636745.2. Taxonomy (NCBI): domain Eukaryota; kingdom Viridiplantae; phylum Streptophyta; class Magnoliopsida; order Apiales; family Apiaceae; genus Centella; species Centella asiatica. The sequence continues at coordinate 29,403,834 of CM025785.1, read as the reverse complement.
GCTATTCAAACAACTTCTTTAGAGAAGGCACTATCAAACCCAAATAAAGGGTCAGCAAAACAATGAACAATAATAGTAACAATGAAAAGAGAACAAACAATAATTAAATAACTCACAATGTTCCTCCCTCCACATCTCTTTTCTCAAATCCTCAAAGGACCATGTATTCACCTCACTCTCTGAACCCTCAAAAGCTTTATACCCCGGGTCACCCTCCTCCAAGGGGTCGATTTTCAAATCCTCCAAATCCAGAATGTTTTGGAGCCTCCACACCGGTAAAAATGACAACTCCCCACCCTAGACGTACACCCACTTCTAATGCCACCCCTTAGGGGTCTTCACTAATGTCATCCAAGTACGCCGACCCGCCTTCTTACTTTGTGAGTACATCCCCGACTTCTTCGACTTGTTCAGCGTGAAGGTGTGCATGAAGTAATCCGGCTCCACTCCCATCTCCTAACACTGGGCTAGAAAGGCGAAAACATACTAAAAACGAAAAAGAGAGAAAGCAAGTCTCACCAACGAAAAGAGAGGAAAATGAGCAAAAAAATGAATTTAAAATAAATAACAAGGAAAGAAAATCATACTAATTCAAGCGAATGGTACAAGTAGAAAACATAAGTGAAAGGAATTTCTGGTATAAGCTACTGCAGAAAGGATTTGGAAACTTTTGAATTGTGAGTAGAAATGAGCCTCCTCCTCTTCTCCACTCACCCTTTAACCGTCATGGGTCCACCATTTAGCGCTCGCCACGCGTCTCCATAAATATACCAAAGGACGCACGTGCCCTAGTGTAATTGATGGGGGAAAGTGCGCATTTATTACTGCAAACGTGCTCCACGTCCAAACCCCCCCACCCTCCAGCTAAGCTCACTGGAGCCCATTCTCTCTCCACTTATACTCACTCTTACACCAAAGAGACTTTGGGAGGTAATTCCCGCTGACGCTAATAGTGCTCCTTATGCATGTCTCTAGGTTATTGGTGGCACAACCATCTCATTCAACCAGACCTACCTGATCCGACCTCTACTGTTGGACCATTCCATAACAGAAGACAATTATTATCATAAATAATAATTAAATACTATTACCAATTTTTACATAATAATAAATAATCTAATTAATTTAAAAAATAAAACAATCTAATCAATAAAAAAGCAGTTATGCAATTAATGCAAAATTATTTATAATGAAATAAATTATAATATTAATCACCAACTAAATCTATTTAATAATTATAATCAAATTAATAATAATTATAATCAAATTAATAATAAATATAATCATCTAATTTACTACAATTGATCGATTACGATGAAATCAAATAATAACAAATCAATCCAACATCAAATATTTAACAATAGAATAAATTATTATAATAATTTTATTATTACAAACATATATGTAGTGTGCATGAGTTTAAAAAACTAATTTGTCATTTGAATATAGAGTAGTACATAACATAGATAAATAATAGCCAAACAAGTCACTTGAAAAATAAGGTTAAAATTATTGAATTGATTTGGATATATAATAATAAATTTTATCATGATTTGGTATTAAAGAAAATGAGAGGAAAGAGTTAAGATAATTATGTGATAATTACACGCTCACAACAACATCACTTTATAATACTTCATACACATTAAGTAAATTAAACCATGGGCCAAGTGATGAAAATTTTATTTTACTTTCATCTATAAAATAATACAAAATATGAACATACAAAATAGAAAATGTATATATATATATATATATATATATAATATAACTTTTGATAAATACTTTTTTATTATAATAATTAGGTATTAACTCTTTCTTTAGAACAATAAAAATAACAAATTGAAGAAACTATAAATTTATTTCAAACTAATTGATAAATAAATATTTAAGTATAATATCACATTTAGTTCATATTGTTGCAACAACTTAATCGTAAAATAATAAAATAATAATGTAAGAAAATAATTTGCGGTATGAAGCGTGGGAAAGAATGCAAGAAGTGTATGATTTTCTTAAGAGAGGGTATGAAGCGTGTAACCTTAAGGAGTGGCGGCAAACCTCTTGATTGATCAACGCGAGTGAACTGTGCTTAAGGTAAAGGGGGTAGGAGCATCCAGTCGGCATTTTGGCTTGACCAAGAAGTCTTATGTCCTCCGAGTCGCACGGCGTTTTAACCGAAAGAACTTCTTGCGCAATTCATGCCTTTCTGTTTTTATGACCTCTTGATTTCCATTTCAAATTGTTCTCTGGACTTTTTATCAATATGAGGTGATCGTAACACAGTATATAAGACTCGTGATTCAGACAATCCAATCTTCCGTGTGTAAGGCGGACCAAAAAGGGTTTTCAAAAAATGGGTGATCAAAAGAGCGAATCACTATGCGTATCTTGGTGGTCGTTACTTTTTTTTGGTGGTCTTTCTTTTTGGCTGACTCCTCTTCCTGTTCTATTGATCAGAAGCATCTAGCAGCACGACCCGGAAGCGGGGACTTCGCACCAACAACACAATCTTCAAGAGATTCCTCTGTACTAAACAATTACACCGGATAAATACAAAGTAAGCTCCCTCACGGTAAGCCCATTAGACTTAGAGATATAGCGTGCATTAGCATTCGCTAAGAGATTTGAGTGTTATAGAGTGACGACGGACTTATCTCCGATGTCAGCACGTATGCTACGATCTCTTGTGTACTCTTAGACTCTTATATATATATATATATATATATAATATAACTTTTGATAAATACTTTTTTATTATAATAATTAGGTATTAACTCTTTCTTTAGAACAATAAAAATAACAAATTGAAGAAACTATAAATTTATTTCAAACTAATTGATAAATAAATATTTAAGTATAATATCACATTTAGTTCATATTGTTGCAACAACTTAATCGTAAAATAATAATGTAAGAAAATAATTTGCAAAACATGAATCGTCACATATAATTTTTTTATATTAATACATTAAAAACAAAAGTCTATTAAAATATTAAAAAAATAATAAACCAAAATAAACAAATCGTGTTGTGCATGGGTTTCTCTGGTAGTCAGTATTATTCACCTAATTACATTGTATTATCTATTACTTCATTTATTCATTCCAAAATTATATGTGTGTGTGTGTTAAAAAAATGAATTAAGTTATAACTCATTTTTATAATCATACTCACTCGTGTTATCTTTCGGTTTCTAAAATATTAGAGAAAAACATAAATGTACGTATTAAAAGGGCATGTAAAAACAAAGTAACATATGATTTTTTTCAAATTTATTTACATAGTTTTTATAATCATGTAAAAATAAATAAATCTTAAAAATTGAAATGTATAAATTTTATATAGTTATAAAAATCATGTTATATATCACAAAATTATGAGCAAACTTTTACGCCTTTTACTTTTGTATGTTATTTCAATTCATACGATTGTATTTTTTAAATAGATTGTAAATCGGTAGACATAAAATTAGTTGGTAGGATTTGAAAAATGAATAGTAGCTCAATTCCCTTAATTCATATATATATATATATATATATATATATATATATATATATATATATACTTATTATTTTGATGATAAATATTTAAAAAATTCAACTGTTAAGAGTAAAAGAATATTAAAAAAACCAAACAGGTAACGTAATATTTTTTTTGTGTGTGTGATGTATAGGATGGTTTTTAGTATATTTTTCACGATAAAATAAATAATCGTTATAGTTTAAAATTTGTACAAAAGAGTTGGGAATTTTAACTTTCTTTACATAATTTATTTTAGCTATATCAGTAAGATTAAAGGTCTCTAATACATATGATATAATACACCATTCTTTTCTAAATATAGGTGGTTTGATTTTTTCATTAAAAAAATATTTATACGTTAAATATTTTATTTAATTAAAAAATAATAATAATTAAAAATATTTTAAATGATGCTTAATGTAAATAAAAAACGATTGGGAAGAAACGAACATTCTCTGGGAAGGCTTTTGTGTTCTCTCTCTCACACACAAATAAAGAAAAAGATAAACCTTTGATGCGAGGAAGTGATCAATCTGGTTCGCCGGAAAATTGAAATGCAACCGCAGAACCCTAACCCCTTCTCTTTATACAACCATCGCCCAATCGCTAACTATTCTTCTCACCTTCCTCAAAATCTCCAAACCCCAATCCCTAGCCCTAATACCGGCCTCAACCTCTCTGGACTTGATCCATATACATCTCTAAGCTCGAACCCGCTGGCCCAGCAAACCGATGGTGTTCCAAAAGCCAATTATCAAACATTTCTGGAATCTTTGGCTGCAGCTCATTACACAGACCCTAATGCCTTGACCGCGGTGTGATTTTATTTCTCTTAATTGTTTGACGACTTATGGTTCATTTATTATTGTATATTTGTTACGGTTTGCTATTGAATTTGTTTTGTTTGGTGTGTGTACGTTGTTTTAATGTTGTTATCAATTATGTGAATGTTTTCAACCGTGTTATGGTGAACTGCTGCGGTCAATTACATTGTCATTATATACTCCATTCCATAAAAGAGTTGCATTCGTATATTTTGCAAACAGCAAGGTTCCATATTTGATTGAGATTTGCATCTACAAATTTTAAGTTTTTTTTGTTTTAACGAATTTTGTTATTGACGTTAATTTGATGATGAAATAAGAAAATTGTAGTGCCAAACTTAAAATTTATAGCATGATGATAGTAAAACTCTATAAATATAACTCCTTTTGTAGAACAAATTTCATATTCAAATGTAACTCTTTATTTTGGAATGGAGGTGTTGGGATGGAGGGAGTAGCAGTTAAAACCACTGTTATAAGAGTCCCACATAATCCGGCTAATCCCCCATATAAGTGCTAGGTGGTCCCCTACCACCAATCCAATTAATCTACTCCAAACTTCCAACTAATCTCGCTCATTGACTTGATCTTGTCTACAGATTAGGTGTTACCTTTACCCCCTAAGTTGGCCTAGAGTATTTTACAGCATTGGTTAGAACTAGAAGAGTTGGGAGATAGAATGATTCTTGGTAGTCTAGAGATTTACGACTTTGTATAAGCTTTATATAAGCCCGGTCTCCTGCTTCAGACCATGCTTTAAGAGCAGCCAAATGTTCCTCGCACAAGGAGGCAGTAGTAGCGTATAAGCCACCTTTTCAACAATTATCATAATTGAAAAAACCCAAGATATCTGGGTTACAGAGTTTGATTGCTCTTTGATTATAGCTGATGACTGGAAATAATTCTGAAGCTTTACATAAACCCGATCTCCTGCTTCACGCCTTGTTCTAATAGCAGCCACATGGCCCTTCCTGTCAAACTACTGTCCTAATGAGCAACTTATTTTTAATATACGTACTGATTAAACTTATTTCAAGCTAGAACAATCAGGAATAATACTGATTGTATATGATAAAAGTATTCATAACTTGTGGAGTGAAGTATATTTCTTGCCTTGAAGAACGATTCCCTTGTCGTATACTCCATTGTTTCAAAATATAATAACTACTTTGACTTTTAAAGTCAAGTTGATAAATTTTAAAATTTAAAGTTTATGAATCCATGTAAATTTCAAAATAGCAAAACTTGTAACTAGTACTACTTTATGAATATTTTACAAGTTGTATGTTTGCATTGGAAATGGGTCAATGGACTTTTAACATGTTAGAATTGATTTTATATTTTGCAGTGGAGGGAATACAATACATTTTTTTAGTCACTTTCTGGAACTAGAGAAAAGTCCCAATTGTGAATGAGTGGAAACGTAGAGTTGCTCTAGTGATTTTGACATAGAGGAAGATGTGCATCTTAGAAGTGAGGTTCAGTGTAGGAATTTTGTTTGCGTGCTTTCTGAGTCATTTGTCATTTTGTCCATCATGTGGTGGGCTGATGACTATGAAGGTTATCCCTTCAACAACTCATTCTAGTGTTGTTAGTATTACTGCTCTCGTGTCTGGAATGAGGCAGACATTGTATTCGTATTAATAATTTATATCCTTGCTGCAGGCTTGGACAATACCTCCAAGTGAAACTCAACAGCTTGTGCCTGCTGTTCTAAATTCTGCCTTGTGGACTAATCCGGCAATTCGACCTAAAGGCACCTGGAAAAAAGGTCCAAAGAAGGCAAAGGTTGCTCAATCTGCATGGTGTGAAGTTTGCAAGATCTTATGTAATGCCCAGGATGTTCTAGACCGTCATAAATTGGGGAAGAAGCACATGAAGAATTTGGAGAAACTACAAGGAGGATCTGGACCTGGTCCTGCTCCTGTTGCTTCAGCAGGGTCAAAAAATCCTGTAATTGGACTTTCAGAGAACCCTGCAAAGATTGGGCCTGGGAGTGAGAAAAAGATAGAGAAGAAGGCAGCTACTGCAGAGGATTTACTGGCAAAGAGGAGGAAGGTTTTAGAAGGTGGAGCAGCAGTCACTTCTGTGAGGATATGTGCCATATGTAATGTTGTTTGCAATAGTGACACAGTTTTCAGGTTTCATCTTGCTGGGCAAAAGCATATGGCCATGATGGAGAAATATGCATCTGGAAAATAAGGTCCCCCGCAGCTACTGCTGCCACCGTTCAATGGAACAGAGCAAATGCTAAAGCTAAGTTTTTCAAGTACACCTGGTGAAAATTTACATAAAAATTTCATAGTTCCCCTATAAGTGGGTTGCAGCTATAAAAGTCATTTTAGTAGAAGCCTGGAAAATTTATTTTATTTCATTCTTTTATATAAATTTATCGGGAAAATGATGTCTCACAGGCATTTAATATTGATCGTCTTGTTATGGCCAAGATTAATAATCAGTGTAGCACTACAGTTTTCAATTACTCGTGCACCATGAGTACATGCAAGGGGATCAATGACCTTTGGGAACCATATGAGACTAAAATGGAACCATATTCGGTGACCACTTGCAAAGAATGAGGTTTAAATGGTGTGGATTTTTAAGCGCCCCATTCGTTCAACACCGAGTATTTGTGACAGGATAGTAATGGATTGATTCACCTGTTGCTCTTGGTCTCACCTATGTTGCTGCGGCCAAATATTTGTTCCTTTTCAGGCGATTAGGAATTGGCTTTTCGATCGATTAGTAATAAATAATCTGTGTATCATTAATCTCTCATGCTGTGATTAAGTGGTGAAGTTTCATGAGTTAAGTACAGTATGTCTGTCATTGTGTTACGACTTAGTTGAAATCTACAGAAAGAGTGCTACAAAACATTATGCTAAGAATCGAATGCAAGAAAATATTTTGTTCGCCGTATAAGGACTAAGGTCAGACTACCCACAACAGGATTAAATATACTTTTAGTCTCGGTCTAACTTACAATTTCTCCATGAACCTCACGAGGAAGCAATCCCCACGAAGCAGAGTTAAGAAAGTTGGTACGGTGACCATATTGAAAATTCAATCTCAGTTCAGTGAGTATAAACACATTTAATGCACCCATAGCAGCATGCATCACTTGCTTGAAGTGTATTTTTGCTTTATCCGTTTTCTGGGAGTAATATCTTTACAAGGAAACAACTGATTACAGAATTCAGTAGCAAGATGTGTTATATTGTAATCCAAATTCAATAGCGATACAAATGCAGGGATAAGATCAAATCTTCTAACCACTTGTCATAGCTAGCTTAAAATTAGGAGATGATGGTGTTACATCTCTAAATGTACAGTAAAAGTTACAGGTCAATATAATGGGTATTATTTGCAACTAGTACTATGTTGTTTATGAGCCATAACATGAAATGGAGATGAAATTCAGGTAAATGCAATAACGTACAACGAACTCTAAATAATATCATATAATTATTTTATCTGCATTATTGTTCTACAATACACCTTACAGAGGATGGCATTGTTTTTCTACAGAAGTAGGGCAACAAAATACATTACATATGATCACAATATGCTACATTCTTTCTTGGTGCTACCACCCATGGGGCCGAGTGGAAGAGCATTTTTCATGGTAGCTCAAGAGGTTCTATGTTCCATATATCCCGGGCATATTCGTGTATTGTTCTATCACTACTGAACTTGTATGAGCCTGCCGTGTTCAAGATTGACATAGTCGTCCATTTCTGCAGAACATCATAATTTAGGCATAGTAAAAATAAATGAAAATGGGAATGCAAAGGATGGATCTCTCACCTTCTGTTCTCGATATGCCTCGTTAACCTTCTCCTGGCATTCTATGTAACTTGGAAAGTCCTTCCCAACAAGAAAATAATCAGCACGACCAAAACCTTCATCTCCTTCTAGGGATCCTATTAGTTCATCATAACCGTCAGAGCCAAATACTCCGCTTCTGACAAACTCTTTCACTTCTTCAAAGCAAGCATCTGGTATAAACTGCACAAGGTGGTGAGAGAGACCATAAGTGACGATTGATGAATACACCAAAGTTTTCTCCAGAAAGAAAATATGGTCATACCTTGCCCTCAGCTCTCTCCTTTCTGAGACTTGAAATCTCATGCGCTTGAGCGCCAAAGAGGAAGAAATTTTCTTCTCCAACCTCTTGTCTTATTTCAACATTGGCGCCATCCAAGGTCCCAATCAAGACACAACCATTCATTGCAAACTTCATGTTGCTGGTCCCACTGGCTTCCATTCCCGCGGTACTGGGGTGAGAGACAAGGTATCACTATGACAACGTTTGGGAAACAGTGATATAAATACATTTCATAACTAGTGTTCTTAATACCTGATATGTTGTGAAAGTTCACTTGCAGGAATTAGCAATTCAGCAGCACTAACATTGTAATCAGGAACAAAAACAACCTAAAATGGAATTAAAGAAAAAGAGTCAGGATTAGATACATAATTAACTTGTAGAAAACATCCAGTGTATCATATATAAAGCATTCCTTTGCCACCACAAAAGTTAAGAATACCTGCAAGAATTTGAGCCAAACCCAAACCATACTGAATCTAATGTGTTTGCTATCCTAATGAGTCTAATTTGGTCATCTTTACCCACCAAAAGAACATCCACATGCTCATGATTTTTGGCATCCTTGAGGCTAACCTACATGTTTTGAAAGGGACTGGACTACTACGACCTTAATGATCTTTAAAATATCCACCAAAAACTGTTTAAAGTAACAGTTAGTGGTATCAAACAAGATAAATCATGACAGATGCAGCTAAAGCTATCTTCGTAGTTATTTAATACAGACTATTGAATTCATTACTATGGCTATCTCGTCATAATGTCCACGGGACCAAAGGAAATCTGTTTTAAAAAAATCGAGAGAGAGAAATTGGCAAACTTTTACATGGTAACTGACAATGACCACTCTAGTTGTTCAAGCTTTCTTGACAATTTAAGAATGTCTCTAAATGATGTCAATTGTTTCATATGAAATATCAGAAGCAGTAACCTTGACCAACTAAATTAGGTACATAAAATTCTCCACTAGAACATGCCATGCATATTTTCATCAGGAACATATTCATATGTATTAATTCCGTGCCTTTCAGAATAGGCCCAGCAATTTGATACATGCACACAGCTAATATGATTATGCGAGCAACAGTTGGTCAGTGAAATGAGAGAATGATTCAAGGACATGGCTGGTTATTAAAAGAACTTTACCTTTAACAAGTCACCTATATCAGAATCATGGTTTATTGTTGCCCCAACATCTGAAATAAATTTCACTATCCTTTTCGCTTGCACATATGTGGCAAATGCTTTTCCTCCAAATATGCAAACCCGTGGGACAAATTTTGCTTCTCTCTCCGATACATTCATTTCTTTCATCTTCTTGTACCGATAAACAATTCCCAAGATATTTAGCAGTTGTCTCTTATATTCATGAATACGTTTCACCTGAAAGTATAACCTTAATCTGAGGCTTCATGCAAAAAAGTAACTACATTTTTTAAAATCAGGGATTAAAATAAAGTGTACACAGAGCAAAGTAATCCTTTTACTTTCTCCACCAACATTGATCTATACCATCTAATCTCGTGTATCAAGATAATAAGGAGACCAGAGTTTAGAAGGAAATGTAGTAACCTGGATGTCAAACATCGCATCAGGGTTCACAGAATACCCTGTGTTTTCTCTGAGAAATGATGCAACCTTAATCTTATTGCTCCTCTTTGCTGCCCTCCACTCATTATGGAGATCCTCATCATGTGAGAACTAGGGAAAAAATTCCTTAGATCAACTCAGCAAAACAAGGAAATAGAAATGAAGCTAATTCAATCAATTTAGCAACTAACAAGCAAGCAGATTCAATCGTATAAGCAACAGAAAATGATAAGCAATGGATCATTCTTAGCGGCCAGAAGAAATTATTATTATTTCCAACTGGAAAGCTCAATGGTAATGAGAACAAATCAATCATTAGTATGGACTTCTCAGGGGATTTAATCTTTATTGAATTCATGCAAATCCAACAATTTATAATCCAACTTGACTGCATAGTCAATATGCCATGCTGAGAATTCAATCTGGCAATAAATAAGTTTCATGGTGGCTTACATTAGTCGAAATACAAGATTCATATGATTCTTGTTCATTGAGGAACCATATTGTTCAGGTATATGGCCATTTACCGGACTAACCATATTAGAACATTATGATAGAAAATTATGCCGTGCAGGAGTTGTAGCATTATGATAGCCAAACTAAGATTCTTCATTTTCCGGTTGAGAAATTCACTTCTACTTCAAGGTTTCATTTTGAGATATTCTAACTTGCCATCATAGTACAACAATAAGACAATTGTTTCAATCGAAATCATTACTTGCTGTGAGTTCCAGCTCTTTCTTGTGGTTGACTTTCTCCTTTGTATTTTGTACAAAGCTAATAATACATAATGGTTGAAATTATCTGAGTCCATACGCAACTAAGTCTAACAGCGAGATGGAAGCATTTACTTTACCAGGGTTAAAAAAGAAAAAAAGGAAACCTCCTACACCTTCCATCCCCATCCAACCCCCAATAGATATGATAACGACAGAACACTTGGTGACAAAAATATACATAATCTATGTAGTAATGGAGCTCTATTGCTCAACCATTGGAGTGCTTCAACAAATGGAAGAAGATATGTGTGAGCATACACACAGAGGACACCATGAATTACCTTACGCAGTTCTGCCAACTTCTCAGTGTTCAGAACCCAGTCCTCTGTACCAATCCATTTAGTAATAATATCACTTAGATCTGGATTGCAGAAACGAATCCATCTTCTAGGTGTCACTCCATTTGTCTTGTTCTGAAATTTTTCAGGCCAGAGCTGCAGTGATTGTTGGGTTAATTGTATGTATGAAAATTCAGAAAAATTAGCTATGCTACAACCTTAAAAAGCACAGGGCAAGTGTAATTATTCAAGCATGAAAATATATGAAAAGCTAACAATTGTACCTTATAAAAATCATTAAAAACTTCCTCCTTGACTATTTCACTATGAATCTCAGCAACCCCATTTACTGCATGACCTCCCACAACACAAAGATTAGCCATACGCACCCTCTTTGGTGGTATAGGAACTGGTTCCGGATCCACCTCTTTCTTCTTCTCCGTAACGTTTTCTTCAAGTTCATTTTTATCATTAACGGATGCAACATCCTCAAGAAGTTCTGTTTTTTCATTTGTATCAATAGCAGAGTCTTCCTTTGAATCTTCAATGAAATCAACAGAACTTTCTTTTGGTTTTATAAATAGATCAGCAACAGAGGCTGGCAGGTCAAAATTTTCTAATATTCTCATTGCATTTAATTTTTTCTCCAACATGTCAGGATCTGATGTACCATACTCTGCTACTATGTTTTGAATTAACTGTAAAGTGGTAGATCAGATTGTCTTAATAATATTAGTATGTGTAAATATATAGATAACCGGTATCAAAGAAGACATTTGCTCACAATAGTATATATTGCATTACCTCCTCATCAATCATCTGTATAATCTCAACATGTCGAGGAAGCAGTTTCTCCATGAGTTCAAAGCTCCATTTTTCCAATGCTTCAGGTAAAACAGTGTGGTTTGTGTAAGCTATGGTTCTGACAATTTGAACAGTGGAAAAACTGGTTAGTTGCACAAGTTACAAATGTTCCTAGCTTATGTTTATTAAGTAAGAAAGCCATTTTCACTACTCTTATTTATGTTTAGATTTAATATTATGGAATTTTTGTACACACTCCCCCTCCTCCGCCCCCGTTCCTTCTCTTTCTGGGGGCAATGTGGCTGATTGGTCAGCAAGACGAAGTAGATCATATAAAAAAATATTGCTGATGAATTTACAGTACATGTTCAGCTGCAATAGGCATCTTTGATAAGTTACAAACAATCACAGGGCACGATGAGAGTATATAAGCTGAAACCGTAACCAAACTCAGACTTCAGCAACAAAGGTATATGCAAAGAAAAATTTTGCAACAAATAAAAGAACTAATCATGACCCAATCTAATGCCATCTGAGTTGACCTGACCAATAATGACAGGATCTACTTACCTATAACATCAAGTCAGGTCCTTGTTGAGAACAGGGAAATGTCCAAAATTAGACTCCTGTTTATTGATATGGTTCTCTGTTTTCGGGGTATCCAGATTCCATTCACATACCTATGTCTCTACCTCACTATAGGCTACACTTTACTGTCTCTACTGACAATACTTTAATGTTTCTTCTTTGCATCCAACTGCTTGAAATTTACACAATATTTTTTAATCATCCAATAGCACTCCATTACAACTTTCATATTCCAACATCAGAAAACATATAATACCAAAATCATTGCACACATAAACATTGTGATAGCAAGAGGTACCTCTTTGTAATATCCCAAGCCTCCTGCCAGCTAAGACCTTTCAAATCAACTAAAATTCTTATCAACTCTGGAATGCAAAGCGTTGGGTGAGTATCATTCATTTGCACTGCAACTTTTGAGGGAAATTCTTCCCATTTTACCTCTCCACCAGATCTCATCTCAAAACGTGAAATTATATCCTGGAGAGACGCGGAGCATAATGTATACTGTTGCTTCAGTCTAAGAGTCTTTCCCTCCAGCGATTCATCCCCAGGATACAATATAAAGCAAATCTGATGTCATAAAAAAGGATAATGAAATCAAGCCTCTTGTTTGCACAGACCATTTTAAAGCAGGAGCTAAAAATGACGAGAAATCAATGTGACCAGTCAGGCATATGGAAGAGTAATATTATTGCATGTTGTGACATTAAGTTACCAGTTACCATGGCTATAGTCATACTTAAGAAAGAAACTTGTAAACAAGCACGCATGCGACCGTACCTTTTCAGCATTTACTTGGTCTTCACAGGCTTTAGTGTGCTCACCAGCGTTAAAAGCATTCAAATCAAAATAATCTGATGGCACTTTAGTTGACCAGAGCCGGAGGTTGATGGTAGTTTTAGTCTTAAATCCAGGTATTGGTATATCATGTGCAACAGCTTTAATATCTTCTCCACCAATCCAATGCCTTCTTCCATCAGAACCCGTAACCAACTTTCCATAAAATTTTATGGGATAAGAGACGTCGTTTCTCACAATTTCCCATGGATTACCCATCTACAACAGAGACGGGAATCAATCAAAAAACAGAAAAATTCCAATAAAAAGAATTGGAATAAATTATCTATGAATGTAGAAAAGCGGCATCTTGTTACTAAGTTACCAAGAGCAGAGTGTTTAGACTTTGAATCACTAATATTATCTGCATTATACAGTAATTTCTAATATTAAGGATATACTGAAAGAAGGAGTATACTTCAAGCCAACTTTCAGCAACCTCCTCCTGTCCATCTTTTGTGATGAGCTGTTTAAATAAACCATACTTGTATCTGAGTCCATAACCCCATGCTGGATAATTTAATGTAGCCAACGAGTCCAGAAAGCACGAGGCAAGCCGCCCAAGACCCCCATTTCCAAGAGCTGCATCTAACTCCTATAGTTGGTCAACCAAAGTGAGTTTAGGCACCCAAAAAAACCAATAACAAAAACAATAATAAAACAGAAAATTACGGGGAATGGAGAGATTATTTGTTTACATAACAAAGAACGTGGAATGATGATGATGATGTGAAAGTAGTTTAACCAGCTTCATAGGCTCCAAATTGGACTACACCAGATATTTCAATCAAGGAAAATAATATACTACATGGTAACAATTTTTTTGAAGGACGAAAAATAATATGTTAGAAGGTAACAATTGATGTTACTGCCCAAATCCATATATAAACACAGAAACATAGCATTCCAGTTCATATAATCCAAAGAAGAAAATCTAAGTTCATGAATCCATGACATTATTGTTAACTAGTTCAAGCAACATCCTCTCATCATTTATGGCTGATATTTTATTATTTTCTTGTTTGTGATCTTCATATTGTATTAGTCCAAGAAATTTCAGAACCCTCCACCCGCTCTTCTGGCTGCCATATACCTCATCCTACCACACTCTGAACAAAAGAGGAAATTATATAACAACAAAGGTCCCCATTGAGAGCAAAATTGTAACATCATATTTACAATATCTGAGGATACACCTCGACGAAGGGCAGGATTCGAGAACCTAACTTTGTGCTTAGTTCGAGGTCATTCATATTAGGCGCAGAAATTTAGCATGACGAATCTCTTTAACACCACAAACTAAAGGATTATGCATTTGTCAAAGTTCAAAGAACTAATCAATAATTTATAGAAACTTTGAATACTATGCAAAAGATTTAACAACTTATGCATTGCAGAAGCTTTGGAACAAAATTAATGCTTAATGTCACCTGTCCTGCTACATTCTCTAGTTTGTGCCCAAGTTTTGTCAAAGCCTCTCCATAAGCACCAGTTAACTCTAAGTTACCAATGGCATTTAGCAACGCTCTGCCCTATTAAAAATATAAGAAAGAGTTACGCAACATCAGTAGTCCATCCATGTGAGGATATGGTACATATAACAAAAACAGATTTTAAAGGTAGATAACAATGCAACAGCAACCGCTAGAAGATTGGTTGGATAAGCAAGACAACTAGTGGATAACCTGTAGAAATTCCATGGACAAGTAGTATGCTTGCTTGACATTCATCTTTTCATAAAATTCATAGGTCGCATTCCAATTGACAATGAGTGCATCTCGAACACTTTGGGCAGTAGCAAAGTACGCCTTGGGAAGCTCAAACCGCTCTGGGGAATATAATGGGGTGAACTCTGCATGGTATTTGATGCTAGAAGCAATCGATGCAGCATCAGGAGTGAGACTACTCAGATCAACTGGATCTCCTAAATTAGAATCCAACAGAAACCAATTAAAACTTTTCCACCAAAACATTTAAAAATTTATTCCCATATCATTCAAAAACTTATTCAACTGATGAGATTGAAAAAATAGTTCATGCTCCAATGGCTGCAACCGACCATGAGACAAGTAAAAAGATCTGATGCTTAACATTCATTTCCTTCAAATAAATAAAGCCCACTAGGAACAAAGATATGATATTCAATTGATGTGATTAGGTGAATACAAAATTATACTTGTCTGCACAACAATTAATAAACGTATAATCTGAGATTTTGCCAGGTTAATAGATTCTTATGATCTGATTCTCATTAGCAACTGACACTTAACTATTCACCTGAAGACAGCACTTCAAGTCTTCAACAATCAATTAGAAGAATGATGAGAGCAACAATAAATTATTTATCAAATCAAACGGAGAAGATGCCATATATAAATTTCAAACAAACTAGTACGCGAAAATTATGCCTTCTTCAGTGACGAGATCCTTCAATTTTGGTGCTGGCTCACTCGAGACATTCTTCACCGTAAAACCCCGTCTAAACGTCGGTGAAACGGAGGTTCTGGTGAAGAACAACAACTTAGAGTATTTGTAGTTAGAACGGAAATCGATGAACCTTGAAATTGAACTGCAAAGAGACGACGACAAGTTCTTCTCCAGCCGAACTGAAGTTGAAGAGTACAATGAAGTCGCCATTGATTGCTCCTCACCTTTCTACAGTAGGTTTAGTGATAGAGAGACTGATAATGGCGAGATTTAGCCAAAAAAAGAAAACATTAATAATGGCAATGCTAGTAACAACTGATGGGACATTGAGAGATGGACTCTTTCGTCTTCTTCGCATCAACTCTTCTTTATATTGAATCACGAGCCTCTCCATATCTAGCGAACAATAATTAATGGAAGTAGGCTATTTATCCTCTGCGATACGAACTGAGCAGCAGCGCTACAACGGGATATGTTGTTATATTACTAACATACTGCCACGTGTCATATTTTACTTTGTGGAATTTGTCGATGAAAATTACCATTCCTAAAAAAAGTACCGACTAACTGAAAATTGTTTCTAAAAAAAACAATATTTATATAATTTATTATTATAATATTATATTTTAAAGAAAATTTTATTATAATTTTTATTTTTACCTTTAATTGAAGAGTCATAATAAATTTATAACAAAAACTTATTATTGATATATAAAATCAAAGAGAGATATAAACATACTTTCTAAATTTATTTATGTCAACTTTAATTTTTTGCAATTTTGTAGTAACTTTCTTCTAGGGTCGTAAATCGAACCAAAACAGTTCGTGATTTACTCGAACTCAATTCAAAAATTAATCAATTTGATTCGGATTTGATATAAAAACAAGTCAAGCTTGATATTCAATTTAAAGTTTGATAATTTAAACGATTAAAATTTGAGTACATTCGCACTCGTTCCATTATATTCGTGAGTAGTTTGATTCTTCTCTTTATACTAAAATATCATAACATATATCATAAATATATAATCAATTATGTCTTAATAATATGTCTAAATATTATACATACTGAATAAGTTACTCTAAAATTAATGTTCATATATAAAATAAAATTTTATATATAATCTTTATCCTAAAAAATAAAAATTGTATTATTACAAAAACTTTCACCAAATTTATGTTCTTTTGAGTAGTTTGTAATCGACTCGAATTCGGTTAGAGTAGAATCTGAGTACCAAAACTTTATTCGATTAAATAATCGAGTTCGACTTTGAGTATCGAAAATTTTATTCGAGTAAAATCTGAGCACACTACTGTTCGCTCGAATTTGACTCGTTTACGTCTCTATTTTCTTCTGCCATTTCCTTGACATGCGGATTTTCCTTTTCTTTTGGTGTGACGTATTTCATGAAGTAGTTATTTTAACATTCAAAATTTTTATATAAATATATAATAGTTAGATTTATTATTCTTATTACAATGTATAATATAAGCTTTCATAAAATCAATTATTCAACAAATGCATATTTAAATAAAATTTATCATGTCTTGTTAGGAATTATAACATTTGATAAAGTTATATAATACTTAAAATTGTTAGAACTTAAAATTGTACTAGAATCTACAGTAGTGTACTATTATTGCCTACCATCAGAGACTGCAGGTAATCATCAAAGACTACTAGGAATGCATTGTGAAAATTCAACAAAATTGAAGTTAGTCAAGCAGTCAAGCTTAGCAAAAACTAGAAATAATTCTATCGGCGGAGACTAAGAATTAATCTATTAAAAACTAAGAATTTAACTTATCGGAGGCTAAGATTTAAACTAACAGAGACTAAGATTTAGCCTATCGGAAACTAAGAATTGCACTATCGGAGACTATTGTTAAAGCTATCAAAGATTGAGATAAAGACTCTTTATTGCATTGAAAGGTACACAAAGCTCATCAAGGGACGAAGCTGGTAAGAGGATAAGTTATTAGGGTACAAGTCATCAGGCGATAAATCACCACTTATAAACTAGACATCAGGGGATAAATATTCACTGATGAATAAAGTCATAATAAAGGATACACATCCATTGATAAATCTCCACTTATAAACTAGTCATCAAGGGATAAATATTCACGGATGAATAAAGTCATATCAAGGGATATACATCCACTAATGAACAAAGTCACATCAAATAATAAATGGCTTGACACTACAAACCTCTACCAGAGTTCTTCAACAAATGAGTAGCCGATCAAGATCCATAACAAAGTTATAATTGGAATTTACAAGGTTGAAAAGTTGATATGTAAAAGTTAAGATAGTTAGTAACAATGATGTGACTTAACAGAGATGTTAGGTAACAGGTAACAGAGTTGTTACAACTACTGATAAAGAGAAGTTGCTCTAATAAAACAGAGTAGTTGTTGAAAAGCAGAAAAGATCAGAGATAAGAAACTATGTAGAAAGTATATAAAACACACAACATACGCAACACAGATTATATGATAAAATAACAAAAACAGAGAAAGAGATTATTCAGTTATTCACTCTATAATATGCAACAAAATTTAAGAGATTTTGAGTGGCACGTTTTCATAACTTAAGAAGCTAAAAATCAATTTCTAGGTTGCAGTTGTTCATACATGAACAGATTTTAGAAGTTGGTATCAATTTTTGATAATCAGATTATAATTTCATATTCCAAAATCAGTAATATTCATTCTTTATTGATTAATACAATCTGTTGTGTTTTACTTCTGCAATTATTTTTAGATTGTATTGTGATATTTATATTGGGAAACAAAATTTTAAATTATATTCAAACCCCCTTTTATAATTACTGTGACGGCCCCAAAATTCCACACGGAACTCGGGCACCATCAGTAGAAGGAAAACAGTCAACAATACATCTATACAACATTAATATAATAAGTAGTAATAGTATATTCTTACAAAATTCTGAGTATAAATATTGCAGTGGAAACTAATCTATTACAACATTTATAACTATTCTCCTTGGATGTTCTTTATAGTCTAATCAATTCATTCAATTCCTTTGTTGTCATGGTATAGCGTCTAACTCAGTTCCTGAAAATCATGAACTAAACAAGAATGAGCGATTTACGCTCAGTAAGCATATAAACATATATGGTGGGTTTGAAGCACAAAAAGGGTTCAAACTATTGTAAGGTATGATGGATTCAATATCAAAACCTTTAACACTTTAGAAAATATCTTTGACTTTGAGGTTTTGAACTCTTCTATCCTCACTTAACCATCTTACATGTCTTATTTAGCTTAGAGGAGGTTCTCATAAACTACGTACGACATCCATCTTACCCTCTTAAGACTAATATAAGCACTTGCTCAATGCCCAACATTAGAGGTTAACGACCCATGTAAGGGATGTAACATTCTCATTCATTTGCACATATATGATATTGAAAAATAACTGATAAATTAAAACTCAGTTATATTCATGCACTTTCATTTATATCATACTAGTGAAAATTAAAGCATAGTATTCTGATTTACAAGAAAATCTAAATATAAAAGTCATAACCTTGTACGTATGTCGAATCAATTGATCATGAAGTTAACTGAAATAAGCATAAAAGTGAGAATATACTTGCCTTTGTCCTTAGCTACTAAACTAATTCACTTGCTTGATGAAATACTTATATAAAACATATGTATGTTTACATAGAATGAGAATCTATGCTTTGAATATAAATGTGAGTATGTACATATGTGATGTGATGTCCGTGCATTTCTTATCTCCTTGATATTTTAATTCGATTTTTAATTTAAAAAAGCCTGAAGAATTTTTCAGACTGTTAAATATCCATATTATTCATCAGGGGATAATTTTTTGGTTCATTAGGGGACAAATTACCCGTCATGGGATAATCCACTCGTTAGAGGATAATTCACCCGTCAGGAGATAATTACTCATTAGTGGATAAATTGACCATCAATAGATTAAATTTTGTTAATCGCCAAACTCGTCGGTAATATATTTGACTATCACCAAAGTCTCTTAGTTGTCGCCAAACTCTCTTGGTTGTCGCCAAACTCATAAGTCATCGCCAAACTCAACAAGTCAGCACCAAACTCATCGGTGGATAACTTGTTCAGTGTCAAACTCAATAAGACAATGCCAAACTCATCGAAGACTAGTATTTTTGTCTCTCGGAGACTAAGAAATTTTACCTATCAGAGACTAACAAAATTTGTTCATCGGAGACTAATATTTTATGCTGTCAGAGACTAATATTTTATGCTATGAGAGACTAATTTATATACTGTCAGACACTAACTTATAATCTCTCAGAGACTAATTTATACTGTCAGAGACTAATTTTTATACTCTATTAGAGACAAATTCTGAACTGTAAGATACTAAGTTTAGAACTTGTCTCAGTTAAAGTGGTGACTTTTTCATTCTTTAATGATTGGTGTTATCAATAGATAACCTTACTTAGGATATTCAATATTTTCTTTATTTTTTTCTTTTAGCATGCAAAACTAATAACTCCTGATATTAATAATATGTTTTTAAAACATGCTTTTTGAACAAAGTGTTTTACAATATGATATAAATAAATAAGGACATAAATCAAAACGGAAGAGAGCATATGATTGGTATAAAACTCTTACCTCTTTAAACTTTAAGAAGGAATTGGGATTCTCGTTCTACTATTTGAAAATGACAATTGCTTTTGAAAAGGAAGAAGGAAATTTATGTGGATGTCAAAAAGAGAGAATTTTTGAAAGTGGGGCTAGGATTACACCTCGGGTGATATATTTATAGTGCTTGCAAATCAACTAGAGCAGTTGGATCATTTTGATGAAAAATTCTCAACCATTGGTTGGATTGGTTGGAAATATGTCTTTGAGATGATGTGATTGATTAAGTTTGGCCAGTGTAGCGGCTGCCAAAGTATTATTCAATCACTTATAATAGCCGACATATTATTAAGCAGTTGCTGGCACACATGTAGCTCAATCCTTATCAGTTGTTGACATACATGCAGCTCAATCCTATAGTACACGTAATCCTTTGATCAACCACACAACAGTCCTCTTGCAATTACTAAGTACACTTATTTCTTTGTTCATACTTGATTAAATTAACCTTTTAAATATTTGAGATTAATATATTCATAAGTTTTGATGAGTTATTTATGCGTAAAGGAACTGAAATAATTGATTTTAGACATCACATTGACATAAATCTCATGCATTTAAAATTCATATCTTATAGGTATTAATCCTATTTATATTTTATTTCTATTTAAGTTTTCTAGGTTCTTACAATCAGTCATCTGGGAATAACATGTCTCTACTAAAAGACTTAAAGAAAAATCTTAGCAACTCATCCTACAAAAATAAAAATATAAAAGTTAATTTTATCATTTAGAGGAAAGGAGAAATGTATTATTTATTCTAAAAATATATATTCCTTCCATTTCAAAAAAAGATTTATATTTGAAAGTGAGATTTATGCAAAAAAAAAAAAAAAAAAAAAGAGCATTATGTTATACATAAAAAGAAAAAAAAAGTTCTAATATTATACATATTTTTCCAATAGAAAAGTTATATTTGAGTTTTTTGAAAAACATTAATATTAGATATTTAATTGAAAATTATATGTTCAAATTTAAACAATTTTTTCCCGTAAAATTTGTTAAACTGATTGATTAGTGATAAGATAAAAAAAATTATAGTGACAAACTTTACGAAATATAGCATTACAATATAATATATATATATATATATATATGTGTGTGTGTGTGTGTGTGTGTGTGTGTGTGTGACGACCCCAAAATCCTTACCAAATTAGGGTTCCGTCAAAAGGAAATAAAAGTACATCTCATTCATTCATGGAATTTAATAATATTTAAGGAGAGATAACAGTGAGTTATTACAATCCAAAATATTACACCATCAACGGAAGCTAAACTATTCTCAACTTTCAGTTTATATACAATTTAGCTTTTATCATCTTTCTTCCTCTTTTCCTTCCTTTCCTTAGTGGCCACCCAAAGGGTCAACATGACCTAGCAGCCATACATCCTTGCTTTCCCCTTATCGGAGGGTTCAGCCTTTGTACCACGTCCTGCAAAATATTAAGTTCAACAAGAATGAGCGGTTTACGCTCAGCAAGTATATAAATAGATCAAGGAATAAAACTAGAATATTAATGGGTGTTCAATTCTGTTTATGAGGCTCAGTGGAGCAACGCTAATGCCTCGAAAATCCTTGAAGAATCTTGATGATTACTGATGATAAACAATTGTGTAATCCTTCTTAAAACAATGTATAACTTCCTTGAAGTAAAAAATATCCATCGGGGGCTAAACCCGTTGAATCTGCTAACCATACGGTATACAGCTGGCCTAACTGTGTCTGTATGATCCCTCATTGTGTGAATATACGTAGTCACATATCATTCCTCTAGGTCAGGTAAAAGAACAAATTAGTACCTTCCCTTTCCTCTAGCCAACCATGTGGCTTAGCCCCTTTTACGGGACACCTCATTTCATGTACTTACACGGATATAATCATTTAAGAACAATTGATACATCAAAGTTTAGTTATATCCATGTACTTTCAATCATATCATGCTAGTGGAATTTAAAGCATATCATTCTTAATTAATAAAGCAATTGAAATATATGAATTGCAGCCTTGCTCGTATATCGAATCAAATGATCATGCGTTAACTTGAATAAACATCAGATTAAATATAGATATACTTGCCTCGGTCCTTAGCAAAATAAACTCAACCTCAATTTACTCGTGAATGGGTTATTCTGTATAATTTAATATGAGAAATTAATACTTTGATAAAGATAAGGAGGAAAAATGCACATGTGATGTCCTTAAACCTTGAAAGTTTTAAGTCTGACGTCATTAGGAACTAATTTAACCCATCGGAGACTAAGGGTGATGTCATCCGAGACTAAATAACTGATCAGAGACTGATGACATCATCTTAACTCATCGGAGACTAGCAGAATAACTCATCAGGGACTAACAACATCTCATCAGAGACTAACAACATCTCATCAGAGACTAACAACATCTCATCAAAGACTAATATTATCTCATCAGAGACTAACAACATCTCATCAGAGACTAACAACATCTCATTAGAGACTAAATTTATCTCATCAGAGGCTAACAACATCTCATCAGAGACTAATATTATCTCATCAGAGACTAACAATATCTCATCAGAGACTAAAATTGAACTTATTTCTGCTACGATGGAAAACCTAACATAATAAGAATGATACCCAGAAATGAACAAACTCAATCCTAAGATGCATAATCATCGTCCTTTATGCTATGTGTAAAACTTCTTTTTATAACATACAGAGTATAATCTTTCAAAATTTTCTTTTTCTTTCTTAAAGACTTAGCACACACAGCTAATACTCTCGGATGTTATGCAAGGAAAGAAGAACAGAAGAGAGCTTAAGATTCTTACCTCTTGGTCTTGAAGGAAAAGATTTACAGCTTGTTTGTTTCAAGAAAACAATTGCTCGAGAGGAAGAACTAGAAATTTATGGATACAGTAGGTTTAAAAATAAATTCTAAGAGAGAAATTTTGGTAAAGAAATTAGAATTTCATTTCAAATGAGGTATTTATAGAGTTAAAGAGCAGTAGGCTAAGATTAAACTTTGAAATAAGATGATTGGTTAATTTGGACGGTAAAACGGCTGTTCATCATAACCTCTTGATAGCAAACAACTGCTGTTCTACATGCACAAAGACCTTGCCACCTAAACAACTCCTAATCAAACACGTAGTTATAAAACTACGTATTCCTCTCATCCTCTTCCAAGCTGATCAATAAAATCTTATATGAGATTTGCTACTCCCTTTTTTAATACCTTTTAAGGAGCTTAACCTCATAATCATGGATATCACCTCAACATAAAATTTTTATTGAAGATATGAATTCATCATTCATACCTAAAGAGATTAACCTCCATGCATAAAAAAAATAACACAAAAATGAAATTTAACACAAAATGAATTATTTCTTATCATAAAATACATTTACGATTTTCGGTTTCTCACAATATATATATATAGGCTTGTGCGGATACTTAGGCTTATTGAATACCATAAGTATTTACAGATGCACAATTTATTTTCTAAACATCATCATTATCGTTTATATCTAACACAAACTTTACGAAATATAGCATTCCAATATAATATATATATATATTGTGAGAACCCAATAATTCAAAAGTAAAATTTTGAGGATTATTTATGAATTTATCGTCCAGTTAATATTTTTTTTTTTTACGGTTACGTGTACGTAACGATCACGTAATTCATTACTCACACGTTCATTAATATTTATAACGAACGTTATATTTTTAATTATTGCGAGACGATAAATTGTGACAAGATATTTATTTTAAATTTACTAGATGTTAATTTTGATAATAATTTTATAAACGCATTTTTTTTATTTATTATTTCGCCGAGGCCGATTAAAATTTTTTCGGTTAATGCAATAAATAAATGCATAACCATTAAAAATGTAAATTGTGACTAAATTAAATTTTTACTAATTACTCCTATGGTAAATAATTAATTTACATCAGTTACAAATGAT
>CM025785.1:29343273-29369434 GCA_014636745.2 Centella asiatica | reverse complement strand
TAGGACTCGCCGGTTTCTGCAAATTCTTGCCGGCGGCACTGCAGCCGTCGGAAACTGCTACTGCTGGGTTGAAGGTGATGGGTTGACCCGGTTTGACCCGGTTGACCCAGATCTGACCCACTGTTTCGACCCGGTTCGACCCATTGTTTTGACCCGAATTTTGACCCCTAATATTAACATCAGAAAACTTACCTAAGGATACCTTCAATTTTAACATAATATGATAATTTATTCAACGATCCAACAGCACGGATGAAACGCGCATACAAAAAACAAGCTGTTGTATAAAATTTTATTAAATTTAAAGTTGTGAAAGTCTTTATCTAATAAAGGCAATTACATATATTATTCGATTATTTAGATTTTTCAATTTGTGAAATCTATAAAAAGTGACAAAATTATAATAAAATTATGTGAAAATTTGCGTACTCTAATATTTTTACCAACCTTTTGAATTCATATGGTTGGATCGTTGATTAAATTATCAAAACATTTAAAATCAAAAGTGAATTTAGATAAATTTTCTAAGCTTAATCTTAGAAATTTTTTTTCAAAAAGTATATTATCCCCGCTTTTAATTGAAATATAACTAGTATAGTTCTTTAGTTTCTTACATTGATTAAAAATATTGTTATTTCCTGCTTTTTATAAATACACCGTCTTTTTACAATCACATACATACAAAGTTGAAGTTAGTCAAACATTCAAGCTTATCAGAGACTAGAAATAAGTCTATCCGAAACTAAGAATTAGTCTATCAAACACTAAGAATTTAGCCTATCGGAGACTAGAATTAGCCTATCGGAGACTAAGATTTAGCCTATGGAGACTAAGAATTTTGCCTATAGGAAACTAAGAATTGCATTATCGGAGACTGTTGTTGAAACTATTAGAGATTGAGGCAAAGACTCTTTATTGCATTGAAAGGTACACAAAGCTAATCAGGGGACAAAACTGGTAAGAGGATAAGTCATAAGTGAACAAGTCATTACAAGACAAGTCATCAAGGGATAAATATTCACGGATGAATAAAGTCATATCAAGGGATATACATCCACTAATGAACAAAGTCACATCAAATAATAAATGGCTTGACACTACAAACCTCTACCAGAGTTCTTCAACAAATGAGTAGCCGATCAAGATCCATAACAAAGTTATAATTGGAATTTACAAGGTTGAAAAGTTGATATGTAAAAGTTAAGATATTTAGTAACAATGATGTGACTTAACAGAGATGTTAGGTAACAGGTAACAGAGTTGTTACAACTACTGATAAAGAGAAGTTGCTCTAATAAAACAGAGTAGTTGTTGAAAAGCAGAAAAGATCAGAGATAAGAAACTATGTAGAAAGTATATAAAACACACAACATACGCAACACAGATTATATGATAAAATAACAAAAACAGAGAAAGAGATTATTCAGTTATTCACTCTATAATATGCACATCCACTGATGAACAAAGTCACATCAAAGAATAAATGGCATGACACTACAAACATCTACTAAAGTTCTTTAACAAATGAGAAGCTGACCAAGATCCATAAAAGAGTTACAATTGAGATTTACAAGGTTGAGAAGCTAATTTATGAAGGTTAAGATATTTAGTAACAGAGATGTTAGGTAAGAGAGTAGTTACAACTGCTGATAAAGAAAAGTTGCTCAATAAAACATGAAAAACAGAAAAGATCAGAGATTAGAAATGTTAGGTCCCAAAGGGAAAAATACTAGAAGGGGGGTTGAATAGTGTTTTTCAAAATTTAAGTCTTGCTTATAAACTTTGCAGTTTTTAAAAACTTCTTGCTTATTAAAAAGCTTTCTTATATTTTGAAAAGAGTTAACAACAGAATTTATAGCAAAGAACCCCTTAGTTTTTCGATCACTGGCTTAAGGGAGCAATGTTCGTAAGTCTTTGCTAAATGAGTTTAGCAGAGACTGAGCAAAGCAAGGATAAAGGAAATGAGCAATATAAAAGATAAGCAATAAAGTAAAGTAAGAAGGAGAATTTTTATAGTGGTTCAGTCTAAGCCTCCTATATTCTTCTTCTCTTTACTTAAGAAGGCACTCACTAAAAATCTTCACACAGAACAATAAGCAGCAAAACACTTAGTCCAAAAATACAATGGTTCACTTAGACCAGATAGTCACACATACTAATAGCAGATGAAGTATCTTGCATATTATCTCTAAGCAGTAAGCTCCTTGTTGAGCAGATTAGATAGCACTTGTTCATGCTTGGATTTGTGTCTTGTTGAATTCTTAGAATGTCAAATTGTTAGAGCAATTTCTTGGTTGTTCAGATATCATAAATGAAATTTATGAATCCTATTTTTACTACTCTAAAAATTTATCCATTGAGAATTCAAAATAGATCCATTGGAGTTGTACTATTGATAGTGACTTGTACATTTATAGCTGTTCCTTGCTTAGTTCAAAAAGATAGCCGTTATTTTATCTTCTAGTGCTTTTTGAAAAGTTTTCTAGAAGTTGACTAAGCAGGGCAAGAGGTAGAGTCTTTTTCTGACTGTCTTGCTTGGATCAAGGTAAGAGATCTTGCTATATCAATCCTTGCTTATTTCCATTCTAAGCAGGACTGTCCTTGAACTTTTCTCTATATCTTCAGCATCCTCCTTGATCGATGAGCAGAGTCTTCGTTTGTGATCAAAATCCTTGCTTAACTAGCAGAATATATCCACCTAACAAGTTGGATATTTTTTCTAACTTCTTTTACATCATATAAGTAAGCACTATATTACATCATCAATTCTTATATCAGTAAATATAATTCTTTAAAAACAAAGAAAGATATGATTCAGTTATTCACTTTGTAATACGCAACAAAATCTGAGAGATTTTGAGTAGCAAGTTTTCATAACTTAAGAAGCTAAAAAACAAGCTATTGTATAAAATTTTATTAAATTTAAAGTTGTGAAAGTCTTTATCTAATAAAGTCAATTACATATTGTTGAAGCACCCCTACTTATATTACTCCGCTTAAAGAATTACATTTATTTAAATATAAGAATTGATGATGTAATATAGTCTTTGCTTATATGATGTAAAAGGACTTATAAAAAAATATCCAACTTGTTAGGTGGATATATTCTGCTAGTTAGTAAGGATTTTGATCATAAATGAAGACTCTGCTAATCGATCAAGGAGGATGCTGAAGATATAGAGAAAAGTTCAAGGACAATCCTGCTTAGAATGGAAATAAGCAAGGAATGATATAGCAAGATACCTTACCTTGATCCAAGCAAGAGTGTCAGAAAAAAACTATCTTTTGTCTTGCTTAGTCAACTCCTAGAAAGCTTTTTCAAAAAACACTAGAAGACAAAATAACGACTATCTTTTTAAACTAAGCAAGGAACATTTGGAAAAGTACAAGTCACTGTCAATGCCAGTACAAGTCACTGTCAATGACAATATAACTCTCAACGGATCTATTTTAAAATTCTCAACGGATAGATTTTTGGAGTAGTATAAATAGGAGTCATAAATTTCATTTATGATAACTGAACAACCAAGAATTGCTCTGACAATCTGACACTAGAAGAACACAACAAGACACAATACCAAGCTTGAACAAATGCTATCTAATCTGCTCAAAAAGGAGCTTATTGCTTAGAGATAGCAAGCAAGAAACAACATCTGCTATTAGTCTGTGTGACTACCTAGTCTAAGTGACCTACTGTAATTCTTAACTAAGTGTCCTGCTGCTTATTGTTCTGTGTGAACATTTTAGCGAGTGCCTTCTCAAGTAAAGAGAAGAAGAATGGAGTAGGCTTTGAACGAACCACTATAAAAATTCTCCTGCTTACTCTTCTTTGCTGCTTATCTTTTACATTGCTTATTTCTTTTATCCCTGCTTTGCGTAGTCTCTGCTAAACTCATTTAGCAAAGACTTACTGACATTGCTGCTTTAAGCCATTGTTTTAAAAGCTACGAGATTCTTTGTTATAAATTCCGCTACTAACTCTTTTCAAACTATAAGAAAGTTTTCTTAAGCAAGAAGTGACTTAAAATTGTAAAGTTTGTAAGCAAGACTTAAATTTTGAAAAACACTATTCAATCCCTCTTCTAGTATTTTTCCCTTTGGAACCTAACAAGTGGTATCAGAGCTTAACACTCTTTGCTAAACCCTACAACTTGAGAGGATCCTAAATTTTAATGGCTTTAAGAAGTGATTTCGGTGGCAAACCCCCTATGTGCACCAGAGATAGATTTACTAATTGGAAATTGAGAATATAGGTGTACATGGATGGAATTGATGAAGAATTGTTTTAAGCAACAAAAGTTGGGCCTTACATACCAGAGAGATAAACCCTACTGATCCCAACAAGCTTATAGCTAAGCAAAGAAAGGAATGGACAAATGAAGAAAAACAATTAGTAGGATTCAATAAGAAGGTAATAAACATTCTCTTCATGGCTCTTGAGGAAGAAATGTTTAAAAATGTCTCCAACTGCACCTCTGCTAAAGAAGTATGAGATGCCTTGCTAGTTCTCAATGAAGGAACAACAGAAGTCAGAGAAAATAAGTAATCCTTGTTTACACAGCAATATGAAATGTTCAGTATGCAACAAGGAAAAAACCTTACTGCTATGTATGAAAGATTTACTGTCCTGCTCAATAATCTGCGTGCTCTAAGGAAAATCTATGACACCAAGGACATCAATCTCAAGTTTATGACATCTTTACCAAGACAGTGGGAACCTAAAACCATTGCAGTAAAAGAATTGAGGAACTTACATGCTACTGATCTTCAACAACTATATGGAAACCTGCTCACCTATGAAATGGAACTAGCTCAAAGAGATGCTACTACTGAATCTAGAAGGAAAGACAGAGGAGTGGCTTTAAAGGCTGCTGAGCCTAAGCCAGTAGCAGACTCAGACTCAAAATCTAGATACAACGACGAAGACATGGCCATGCTAACAAGAAAGTTCAGAAAATTCTTGAGAAAAGACCGAGGCAACTTCAGAAGAATTGGAAGTAACAACAAGAGAGACTCTTCAAAAGATCTCTGCTACAACTACAAGAAACTAGGACACTATGCTGCTGATTGTCGAAGCACTACAAGGGACGAGAAGAAATACCCTACTAATGATAAGAGCAAGGGAAAAGAGTACTACAAAAAGTATCAGCAAAAGAATAACTCTACCAAGAAAGACAAGGGGCTCTTTGCTGAAAAATCTTGGAGTGAGAGTGACTTAGAAGACTATGGACCAGAAATCGCCAACCTCTGCTTAATGGCTAAAGAATCGCAACTCAGCAAGGAAGTTGATCTTACTGAGGTATTTGATTTTGACTCTATTGACATGACTGAAGCTGAGTTGTGCTCCTTGCTTAAGGATGTTGCATCTCAATGGCATCGCTATAGAAGATTGCTGAGAACTGCTTCAGCAGAGTCTGATCTACTAAAGAGTAAGAACTCTGAAATCTTGCTTACACTTAAAAAAGTAAGAGCTGAGAATTTGGAGTTAGTTGCTGCTGATGATGAAAGGACCCTGCTTAGACAACATCTCAGAGACTCTCAAGAGAGGGAGTTTAAGTTAACCTCCCAAGTTGAGGAATTAACAGCAACAATGTCCACATGGAACAAGTCATCCTCTAATGCTAGTGCTTTGCTGAAAAGCCAAAGAAGCTTGCTAGATCGAGGAGGAATTGGATCCAAAACTTGCGAAGTTCCTGCTGAAGAAAGTAAAGAAAGTGAAGCTGAATCTATTAGCAGAACAATCTCCATTTATTCAGCAAAATGTGAACCTCCTGCTAAAACCAAGGGTAACACAAATGTTACCTTGCTAAAGCACAAATTCCCTACTGATCGTAACCATAAGCAAGAACATGGTGCTAAATGGACCAAAGGTGGAAAGTTTAGCAAGAACTATGTTCTCCCTACTCATCGTTACAACCAAACGAGGAATTTTGAATTTATCAAAGGTTGGGTTAGGAGCAAACACTGGAAACAACCTCAACTAAAGAGAAGAGGTAAGCAACACACACAACATAACATGATGCATTTAAGATGTTATTGTTGCCATAGGTTTGGTCACATTGCTTCTCTTTGCCTTGCGGATCCTTACTATATTGTTGGGTCTCTAAGACAAAAAATGAGACAAGTATGGCTTGTTTTCCCAGTGAGATGACAAGAACTTGTAGAAGGGGGGTTGAATACAAGTTCTTTGAAAATTCTTCGATTACTTGTTCTTTAAGAAACTAAATTTTTCTTGCGGAATAAAAAGAACAAGAACACAAATCTATTTATAAACAATTGCTTTATTGATTTACAATTGAATACAAATCCTAACAATCACAATAATGTAATCGTCAGCTTCTTTTCTATTCTGTATAGGAAAAGATACAAAACTATGAAAAACCTATATAGCTTCTAAGTTACTCTCTGTAACTAATTATAGCTTCTATGACAACTGAATTACATTTAACTCAGTTCCTATTCTGAATAAAATTCAGCTTCCTTATTCTAATCAAATACAATCTTTCCTTTTTGATTAGGTAAAGATATCTGGTGAGTTTCCTTACCAGCTACGCCTTCAATAATATTTTACTTTACGTGGAAGACATTCCTTTCTCAATTCGAACTCTGTATCTTTCAGAGATTAAATTACAATTAGTCTCTGATGCTTCTTTTAGTCTCCGACGACTTTAGTCCCTGACGTATCCTTTAGTCTCTGGTACATTTAGTCCCTGATGACTCTTTTAGTCCCTGGTACGTTTAGTCCCTGATGACTTTTCCCTGATGACATCAGCTTGTGTAGTCTCCGATAGTGTTATTTAGTCTCTGACACGTTAAGGCTTAGTCTCCGATGACGTCAGCTTAGTCTCTGATTCCTTTTTCTTTAATCTCTGATGACGTAAGCTTTTAGTCTCCGATAGAAAAACTAGTCTCTGACAGTTAAAACATTTTAGTCTCCGATAAGCCTTTTTGCAAACTCTAACAGATCAAATACACAACTTGACTTCTTGAAGCTTCGATACTCCATTCCAGCAGTTAATTACAAATAAAAAATAATCGTATCTCTTTACAAAGAATAAATGAATTACAAACAAAGAGATAACTACTGTCTATAAAACTTCAGTGTTGCTAATTAACACTTTCTATACATTCGTATTCTAAGTAATCTAAAGACAATCATCATCAAATGTTCTAAAACCTAACATGGGTCCTCAAGGGTACTAACCTAAATGGACCCCAAGTCTTGCTGGGTACCAAAGTGACTCTACTTATGGATTGTAGGTTGTGAGCAAGGAACAAATTTGGTATTTGGACAGTGGATGTTCAAGACACATGACAGGAGACAAACCCTTGCTCACCAATTTTAAAGAGAAAGATGGACCTCAAGTAATTTTTAGGGATACTATTTCTGGAAAAACTAAGGGATATGGTTTAGTAGGAAATTGAATAGTCTGGTTCAACAAGGTTGCTTATGTGGAAGGTCTCAAGCACATCTTGCTTAGCATAAGTCAGTTGTGTGACAAAGGGCATAAGGTCACCTTCTTAGACAATCAATGTCAAGTAAGAGACCTTGAAACAAATTCTCTGAAGCTTTCTGGTTCAAGAAAAGGTGATGTTTATGTAGTAGTTTAGGCTAAGCTAAGTTCTGCTAAAACAACTTGCTTTCTTGCTAAAGCTTCAGCAGATGCTAGTTGGCTATGACATAAGAGACTTTCACACTTAAATTTCAAAACTATTTCAAAACTTACTGCTAAAGAACTAGTAAAAGGTTTACCTAAATGTTCATTTGAAAAAGAAAAACCATGTAGAGCTTGCCAATTTGATAAGCAAACAAAACAATCTTTCTTAAGCAAACCTGAAAAATCAAACTCTATGTCTCTTTAACTATTACATCTTGATTTGTTTGGCCCTATATCAACTAGTCTTGGTGGAATGAAATATGCATTCACTATTGTGGATGATTTTACAAGATATACATGGGCATTATTTCTTGCTCACAAGAATGATGCACTAGCAGAATTTGAGAAGTTCAGCAGACAAGTGCAAAATGAGAAGGAACTCAGAATCAAGTCAGTAAGTAGTGATCATGGAAAAGAATTTGATTTTGGAGGCTTTACTGAGTTCTGTGATAAGCAATGAATAGCTCACAACTTCTCAACACCAAGAACTCCACAACAAAATGGAATGGTTGAAAGGAAAAATAGAACTTTGGAAGAAGCAGGAAGAACATTACTTGCTGATGCTAGACTCCCTGAGTATTTCTGGGCAGAAGCAGTTAATACTGCTTGTTATACGCAAAATCGTTCTCTCATACATCCTACTCTAAGTAAGACTCCATACGAGCTATGGAAAGGAAGAAAACCCAACATCAGCTATTTTCATATCTTTGGATGTCCTTGCTATGTCCACAACAATGTTAAGAAGTACTTAACTAAATTTTAGGATAAATTTGATGAAGGTATTTTCTTAGGATATTCCACTCATAGCAAGGCTTTTCGTATTTTCAATAAAAGAATTCTAACAGTTGAAAAATCTATTCATGTTATATTTGATGAATCTAATTATGAGGAAACAAGTGGTTCACTCCCTCTTATAACTGAGCAAGAACATGATGAAGGTCAACAGACTGCAGAAACTAAGGAAGATCTTGTTGAGCAACCTTCAGAAGGCAATATTCCAATAGAAAGCAACCTTGCTGAAGTAAGAGAAGATGTACCTAACTTGGAGGAACTAAGGCAGCTAGATACTTGAACGGATCTACCAAGAAGAATGAAGTAGATCAAGTCTTACTCAGAGGATTTGATAATTGGTAATCCCACAAGTTCAGTAAAGACTAGAAGATCTGCTCAAAATGAAAATAGTTTTCTAAGTTTCCTATCTCAAATGAAACCAAAGAAAATTGAGAATACTTTTGTTGAAGCTAATTGGATCCTTGCCATGCAAAAAGAACTAAACCAATTCAAGAGGAACAAAGTTTGGAATCTAGTTCCCAGGCCAAGAAATGATATAGTAATAGGCACCAAGTGGGTATTCCGAAACAAGATGGATGAAGATGGATTCATCACAGGAAACAAAGTAAGACTTGTGGCTAAGGGCTACTCACAGGAGGAAGGGATTGACTATGATGAAACCTTTGCTACAGTAGCAAGGCTTGAAGCCATAAGAATCTTTCTTGCTTATGCTACTTATCAAGACTTCAAGGTGTTTCAAATGGATGTCAAGAGTGCATTTCTAAATGGACAACTTCAGGAGGAAGTATACGTTGAGCAACCTCCAGGTTTTGCTGATTATTCTTATCCCAACCATGTATATAAGCTTGAAAAAGCCTTATATGGTCTTAAGCAAGCACCACGGGCTTGGTATGACATTCTATCTTCCTTTTTAATTAATGAAGGATTCAGTAGAGGTAAAGTTGACACTACTTTATTTAGTAAGAAGCATAAAGATAAAACATTACTTGTACAAATTTATGTAGATGATATAATATTTGGTTCTGCTGATGAAAAATTTTGTGCAAGATTTGTTAAGCTTATGTAGAGTAAATTTGAGATGAGCATGATGGGAGAGTTAAATTTCTTTCTTGGACTTCAAATTAAGCAAAATAGTGATGAAATTTTCATAAATCAATCCAAGTATACCAAAAACTTGCTTAAGAAATTCAGATTGGAGACAACAAGTCCTATGAAAACTCTCATGTCATCAGCAACAAAGTTGGACAAAGATAAGCAAGGTAAATCCGTAGATATAACAAGCTATCGAGGTATGATTGGATTCTTACTTTACTTAACTGCAAGTAGACCTGACATTATATTTGCTACATGTATTTGTGCACGTTTTCAATCTAACCCCAAGGAATCACATTTAGCTTCTGTTAAGAGAATTTTCAGATATCTCAGAGGAACTCCTAACTTAGGAATATGGTATCCAAAAGATTCTAACTTCAACCTTGCTGTATACTTGGATACTGACTTTGTTGGGTGTAAAATTGATCAAAAAAGCACAAGTGGTACATGTCAATTTCGAGGGGGAAGACTTGTCTCATGGTTCGGCAAGAAGCAAAACTCTGTATCAACATCTACTGCTGAAGCTAAGTACATATCAACAGGAAGTTGTGTTGCACAAATTCTGTGGATGAAGAATCAACTTGCTGATTATGGGTTTGATTTCAAGTCTATTCCTATATTCTGTGATAATACTAGTGTTGTAACCATTGCTTATAATCCTGTTTTACACTCTATAACTAAACATATAGATATAAGGCATCGTTTCATTAGAGATCATGTACAACAAGGTACTATAGAGATAAACTATATTTCTACTGAAAATCAATTAGTAGACATTTTTACAAAACCCTTGGATGAAAATCGTTTCAACAAATTAATAAGTGAATTAGGCATGCTTAATTTAGAGTAAGATTCTACTGTACTAACATTTTGTTTGCTTAAGCAAGGACTTATGTTCTTAGCAATATGATAAACTTCTTGCTCAGGTGAAGAAAAAGATCCTGTTGATAGCTAAGCAATCCATTTAATCCTGTTATTAACTCATTATGTCCTACTGAAATCTACCAAGATCCTGCTGATTGACAGTTTGCTGATAAAAGTTGCCTGCTTACATTGAGCAACATTCATCAATGCTGCTGTCTTAGTCAAACATTTACCCTGTCACAAAAAGGGGAACCTTCTCGACAAAAGTGCTATTTCAGAAACTAAGTCAAAGACCTTGCTTATATCGAAAGCAAAGGATGTTCTCCCTGCTCTTCTGACCCTCAGTGGCAATAGAGACCAACAAGAACAGTGGTTCCTGTTGTCTATATAACCAGGATATATTTTGCTATAACCCATCAATCCTCACCAGCAAAGACTTACAATCATCCTGCTGTCACCTTATGACTTGTCAATTTTTCCTTTGGTTACTTCCACTTTTACCGTCGTAAAAATAACCCATCATTACTTTAGCCGTTATTTTCTCTCTCTGCATTTAATGTCACTCTACCCCATTACCTATTTATGGCTACTATCTTTTCGGTAATTAATTCTCACCACTACCCACGAATTTTTCTCCCACGAACTCTTCCACTACTTATCCTAGTAACTACTCTAAACCTCTTCAACTTCTTTTCACCCCCTATAAAAACCCTTTAACCCTTCTCATTTGTTTTCACCTTCAAATCGCTCTAATCTCTCTCTAAAACTACTGCCGTAATTACCGCCCTTAAATCCTAAAACCACCACTTTCTCCGACCAAGAACACAACAAGAAGGCAAACTGGCTTGACAAAATTAAATCTGAGTCTATCATAGACCTAGACTCCTTTGTTGATGTTCAACAAGATGTTGACATCCGTGAAGTAATATTGCTACTGAGGAACATTGGGATCAGATATGTGATCTCTGCTGATAATCCCATTTATGAAGAAATTCTAAAGGAATTTTGCCAGAGTGCACAAGTCAGAAACAACAGCATTAGTGGCTGAGTAAATGGACAGTAGGTACTGATCACAATAGCAAGTATCAGGGACATGCTCCAAATGACAAGTCAGTGTCTACTGCCCCCATCTACACTAGTCCCTGATGTACTTGAAGATCTAGGGTATGTCAGAAATCATCCCACTAAAAAGAGGAAAGATTTTCTGAAGAAATGAGACTTTTTTATGGATATCCTCCATAAGACTTTGCTGTGCAAATTCACCTCCCAAGATGAGACATCAACAAGGGTCATCTCGCTAGTATCCCTGCTGAAGTTTGAGTAGGAAATAAATTAAGCCCAAATATTCTTCGATCTACTGAAAGATTTCTTCTCCAGTAAGAAGAAAATCAAGATCCGCCATGGACGAACACCATCCCTGCTACTAAAGGGGATTCTTGGAAACAACTTTCCAGCAGGGACCAGATCCAAGAAGCTGCCAAAGAGCAAGATCATCACCCCCCACCATTTTACAGAATTGTGAAAGAAACCCTGCTGCCCTAGCAAAAGCAGCTGCTAAAATGAGAACAAAGAAGTCGGCAAACCTTGCTGAAGGACAGTAGGATGTTCAACATCATGCTGAGAAACCATCTACTACTGCAACAATCCCTGTTGTCCAACCTAGCAGAAAAAGAAGAGCTATTGCTCAAATCTAGTGGCCGAAAAAGAAATCCAAGGCAGTTGCTGCTGATGCTGAGTTTGACCCATCCACCATTGATTCAGAGGAGAGAGAAGTGTATGATTTCTTTATGGAATTGTACGATGAAGATGTTGCTGCTCAAGCAATTGCAGAAGGAGGTTCAGATGTTGAGCCTCTTATCGAGGATGAGCAAGGACCTGGACAGCAGGATATATCTTTTGTTGTTCCTATTACCACTGTATCAGCAAAGGATGAGCTGTTCAGGGAAATAGACGAGTATCATCCTGCTGTCTCCTCATCAATAGTTCCTATTGATACCCAGAAGAGTTCATCTAACGAACTTTTCAAAGAAATTGATGTTACTGGTGAGATAGTTACTGTTGATCAATCCACTCCCACTACTGAACTTCCATCAGCCTGTGATGATGCTGCCCCCACCTAATTGGTCAGCATCACCGAAGTTTAGGAGCTTGCTGACACACCTAATAGTGTCACAGGCCCAGAAACTAAGGAAGATGCTGCTGATATTGAGATCACTGGAGAACTGCAGCACATGAACTTGCATATTGCTAATATGGTCAAACCTGAGCCGATAATAAAGGAAGATTTCTACAATGACCAATCAGCAGAGACTCCTACTCCTACCACCAAACCTCCTGCTGCTTGGAGATTGGTTCTACCTGGTTTTGCCATTCGAGACAATGTGGCCCCTCCAAAAAGAAAACACATTGCTGAGAAAGGGAAGAGTAAAGGAAAGAAAATTAGAGAGTCAAGCAGTAGTGACTCTGATAGCTCCGATGAGATCCCTGCACAAAGGCGGATGGAGCAACAATCTGAAGAACTTAACAAGGCCTTGATGATACAAGACGCAGAGCAAGCAGGTTTGAATCCAGACACCTATCTTGCTAAACATTTATTGGAAGGACCTAGTAGCCGCTCACCAACCCTAGTACTTGTTGAAGGGGAGCCTGCTGATGAAGTAAGGGAACAAGAAGAGGAGATCAACATACTCCTTGCTGATGGGGATGCTGTTGAGGGGGAGCAGGCATTAGTTGTTGAATCTGCAGAAGAAAGAATGGCCAAGGCTGTTGTTGCTGCCATCCGAATGGTCAGAAGGGATCTCACAGAGGATAACAATGCTGAACTTCAAAATGACTATTGCCTCCTCCAATATGATCTAGACTTTACATTAAGGCATTTCAGACGTGTCTTGCTGAAATGTTTAAAGGAGCTGGGATTTGATGCACCAGTCAGACATACCTCCTCCTATGAAAGAGCAGAAAAGGAAATTGTTCTCTATGAACATTTCCTCGAGCAATTGGCCAGTCAGAGGGGGAAGAACAATCATGTTGCGAACATGAGCAGTATCTATGGGATGTCGGCCATCCAAAGAAGAGAACTCCAAGAAGAAATAATCCCTTCTGAAGCCTCAACAAGGAGCAGTTTTCTATGGCTTGGCCTGAATGATGATTTCTTTTCTTACATGCTTCCTGTTGACTTCCTACTCTTCTTGCCCATGCTTCATGCCTACTGGTGTGGAATGGGGATGGGTACCATCTCAGACTCCTTCAGAAGGGTGCCAAATTTTCTTGTGCTAATTGAAAATCCATGGCGAGCTGCTTGGAACATGATCACTTCAACTCCCTACTCAGAGTACACAGCAACCAGTTTTGCCAAAAGATTTCGCATTGACCTATGCCAACACAAGTTTCCTCCAATCCCTTCTGCAAATATCCCTGCTGCTGAACACTATACTCCTCCTGCTGATCCCTCCACTGAAGACTTCTCATGTGCACGACATCAAGTCTACATTCGATCTAGTTCTGCTGTTCTAGTAAGACTCGAAGACTCCCATCCTTCTAAGCCTCCTCCTACTGCCTCTAAGCAATCAAAGTCAGCTCGCTCGCATTCCTCCAAGTCAACAAAGAAGAAGCTTGTTGAACTTGATTCTAAAATGGATAAAGTATTAGCAAGTCTCAATGCCCAGCCTGCTGAGTCTGCACAGAGCTCCAAGGCACCTCCTGCTGCCTCTGATTTTGAAGACTGGATCAACAAAATGGAGCGTAAAAAAGATTAAATCTTGTTCACTCTCAACAAGCTGATTGACTTTCTCCCTTTAATGGCTGATAATATCAAAAAGGGGGAGAGAGATCATGATGTAGCACAACAACAACAAGATCAAACAGCCTTGACTCCTGCTCCTACTCCTGCTCCTGCTGCGACTCCTACTGTTGTGGCTAGAAGAAGAGTTCCCAAACATATTCCTGAGTCTGCGGTACAAATTCATAATCCTTCTCCTTATATGAGACTGTAGAAGGCCCTTGAAGAAGCAGATGTGATGACGAAGAAGTCAGGGCCTACTGAAAGTCTTAAACTGCTTGTAAGCATCAAGGAGTCTGAATCTAAAATCAAGCAGTACGAGCTAAAAATGAAAAGACTAAGGGACCAGCAGAATGAAAGGGAGTACAATCACAAGAAGGAAAGGATGGAGAGGAGGAAGCAAGAAAAGGAAGCTATTAGAAGAGAGAGGGAGGAAGCTGAAGAAAGGAGAAGACTAGAGCTGCTGAGCTTTGGAGAAGAAGAAGAAGAAGGATTAGAAGGATCTACTAACAGTAAAGGGAAGCAAGAATAAGTTTTGATAATTTGTTTTTAAACTTTTTCATTTTGTTTCATTTTCATTTACTCTTGTACTTCAATCTTTTTGATCAATGAAATGAAACATCTTGTTGCTTGCTATGGTGATCAAAATAACTCGTTTTGACATCATCAATTTGGGGGAGATTGTTGATGCACCCCTACTTATATTACTCCGCTTAAAGAATTGCATTTATTTAAATATAAGAATTGATGATGTAATATAGTCCTTGCTTATATGATGTAAAAGGACTTAGAAAAAATCCCCAACTTGTTAGGTGGATATATTCTGCTAGTTAAGTAAGAATTTTGATCACAAACGAAGACTCTGCTCATCGATCAAGGAGGATGCTGAAGATATAGAGAAAATTTCAAGGACAATCCTGCTTAAAATGGAAATAAGCAAGGAATGATATCGCAAGATACCTTACCTTGATC
The DNA here is from genome assembly GCA_014636745.2 of Centella asiatica. NCBI lineage: Eukaryota > Viridiplantae > Streptophyta > Magnoliopsida > Apiales > Apiaceae > Centella > Centella asiatica. The sequence continues at coordinate 29,354,278 of CM025785.1, read as the reverse complement.
CAAGCAAAAGTGTCATAAAAAGACTATCTTTTGTCCTGCTTAGTCAACTACTAGAAAGTTTTTTCAAAAAGCACTAGAAGACAAAATAACGACTATCTTTTTGAACTAAGCAAGGAACAACTGGAAAAGTACAAGTCACTGTCAATGCCAGTACAACTCTCAACGGATCTATTTCAAAATTCTCAACGGATAGATTTTTGGAGTAGTATAAATTGGAGTCATAAATTTCATTTATGATAACTGAACAACCAAGAATTGTTCTGACAATCTGACACTAAAAGAACACAGCAAGACACAATACCAAGCTTGAACAAGTGCTGTCTAATCTGCTCAACAAGGAGCTTACTGCTTAGAGATAGCAAGTAAGAAACAACATCTGCTATTAGTCTGTGTGACTACCTAGTCTAAGTGACCTACTATAATTCTAGACTAAGAGTAATGCTGCTTATTGTTCTGTGTGAACATTTTAGTGAGTGTCTTCTCAAGTAAAGAGAAGAAGAGTGGAATAGATTTTGACCGAACCACTATAAAAATTTTCCTGCTTACTCTTTTTCGATGCTTATCTTTTACATTACTTATTTCTTTTATCCCTACTTTGTTTAGTCTTTGCTAAACTCATTTAGCAAAGACTTACTGAGATTGCTACTTTAAGCCATTGTTTTAAAAACTAAGGATTTCTTTGCTATAAATTTCGCTGCTAACTCTTTTCAAAATATAAGAAAGTTTTCTTAAGCAAGAAGTGACTTAAAATTGTAAAGTTTATAAGCAAAATTTAAATTTTGAAAAATACTACTCAACCCCTCTTCTAATATTTTTCCCTTTGGGACCTAACACATAAATTCTTCAATTGTTTAGATTTTTCAATTTGTGAAATCTATAAAAAGTGACAAAATTATAATAAAATTATATGAAAATTTGCGTGCTCTAATATTTTTACCAATTCTTTGAATTCATATGGTTGGATCGTTGATTAAATTATCAAAACATTTAAAATCGAAAGTGAATTTAGATAAATTTCCTAAGGTGAATCTTAAATTTTTTTTTTCTCAAAAAGTATATTATTCCCGCTTTTAATCAAAATATAACTAGTATAGTTCTTTAGTTTCTTACATTGATTAAAAATGTTGCTATTTCCTGCTTTTATAAATACACCGCCTTTTTACAATCACATACATTTCATAAGAGATGTAATTTCTTTCTTTCTCTTTTTCCTTTTTTTTAAATGATAATGTACTATTGTTTTAAATAATACTCCCTTTATTTTAAATTTTAAATTAAAGATATCTTTCGAAAATGAAAATTTTTTAAAATAAATTTTAGAATCTAAATATATCTCAATATTACATATGCACATGCAAATGTGTGTATATTTCTTATGAAAACTATTCAGTGCTCATGGCCTATAATCTTGAGAATCTTAAAAACCAAATATATATTCAGGAAGAAAAAAAACTAAAAAATTACATTATAAATAGGGAGGGAGAATTGAGAATTGAATCCTCATTAATTTTTAACTAATGAGACAAATGTCTAAGGTCACGGGCAATGATCTTGGACATCACCAACTCGCATGTTGAAAAGTTTTTATTTCGAAGTTTTGGATCCAATTGTTTCACTTGTACAATTTTGAGGGCAACAGATTTGTACAATAAATTTTGCCTGATATTTTGCTTAAGAGGGTATAGTAATATTTTTGAAAATAATTGTGTAGCAAAATAAAAAATGAACATAAGTAATAAGTTAAGAACTTGTATCAGATAAATAATATGTTAAACAATCAGGTGAGCAAATAAGTAAAGACAAGCAATAAATGTCAACAGAATGTAATGGCAATAGAGTAAAGAGAATAGAGACACATAAATTTATAATGGATACTCCACATTTCCTCTTTTTCTTCAAAGGAATCTACTAACAAGTTCACATAGAATAACAATTTTTGTTCACATAGAAGTGAGATTTAAAATCACAACAGAGTTGCATAGACCATTTTTATCACACATACAAGGGCTTGAAACCTCATCTTTTAGTTAAACAAACAAGAACACTCAACCTTTTACTTTAGTCACTAAGACAAGGGATTTCAACCTCCTCAATGGAAAAGAATAATAAAGTTATTTTGTTGATTTTATGTTTTCCTTCTTGTTGAGTTGATTGAGTAGCACTGGTTTAGTTTCTTGGTTGCTCCTTGCATCAACATATTCTTCAATTTAAGCTCTCTTTGAGTTCCTTCATTGAACATAATTATTGGTAATTCAAATTCATTGTTGAACTCCTTTGAGCGAATCTTCTGTTCATAGCTTCATTTTTATACTCCTTGAGTGAGTTGATTATATTTCTTATAGCTCTTGTATTCGTCCACTTTATCCAGTTTTCATGATAAATGAGCATATCTTCAGCTTCTATGTTGAATATGAATTTCAGCAGAGTTCAAAAGAGGTCCTAAAGAAATAAACCATACATAGCTTCTATGTCTGAAAATCGAGTATACTTCCATACATAGACCATATATACCTTAATTATTGCTAGTTTCCGTCTCTAGAGAGGTCCTAAAGAAATAAAAAAGAAATATCAACTTTAAACAATGTTTAAGATTGCCTTATATACCTTGGGAATATACTATTGAATACGTCATTTTTCTACTTGTTGAAACTCTGTATGCATGTTCATGTTCTTTTTGACAAATGACTATATTGTTGTTAGTGCAATATAAGCACAAGTGTTTGTAGAAGGGGGGATGAATACAAACACTTGAAACTTTTCCCTCTTTTAAACTTAGAAGTGCTTACTGGAAAACAGTTGTAACAAACAGAAAAACTATAAGAAATGAACACACATATTCAAGTTAAAATAGTTATATTAAAACTTGGGGTTTTTTTGGAAATCTGTATAATCACAAATGTGATTTACAGCTACAAATTCTGTGAATAAATTTCACAGTTTCTCACACTCACTAGCTTCTAATTTTCTTTGAAATATCTCTCTCAAGATCTATTACAAAGCTTCTCTCTAGTGTTTGTGTGCTTCAACGTTTGTTTGATCTGTTGGATAGATTCAATCTCTGTGTATTTGTAATGAGAGCTCTGTTGCTTATATGATAAATCAGTGAGATGAAATCACGTGCTTGAGACGTGCTGCTCTTCTCAACTTAGCCGCAAGTATGTCACATCGAAACTTTATGTGTCAGACTGCTGCATGCCTTGTTGCTACTTTTCTTCCCCTGATCTGTGTGCATTTAATGCATGAGAGTTCTTATTGGACCATAAACAAACTTCAAGAAATATCTTTCCAGTTGATATTTCTTGCTTCTGTAACACGTTACGTTGATTTCAGTGTAAGAACTGATGACGGGTGCATGCTGTCACAACGATCCACTGACTGCCAGCCCTGACGGACTTTGATCAGTGCTTCTAGATCCCCTAATGCTTATTGACTAGATCAGGGCTTCAACCTTCACTTGAGTTTCACTCAGTGCTTCTTGATCCTGATGGTTATGACTGACGACATACACTGATGGCTTCCACTGATGTCATGTTGGTCATTTCCCCTGACGGGTTACCATGATTTGTTTGCCTGACAATGACATATCCTGAAGTGTTTCCCTGACAGGTTGGTCTGCCTTCATCATACCCTGATGAGTTCTCCCTGATGGGTTCCCCCTGATGGGTTCCCCTGATGGGTTCCCCTGATGGGTTCCCCCTGATGGGTTCCCCCTAATGGGTTCCCCCTGATGGAACTTTAATTAGAATTTCTGATGTGCGGAATACTTTGACTGTTTACAAGTAGCATCAGACATTCTTCTTCACTTTGTCAAGTCCTTTGAATGTTTCTGTTTTCTGACTTGTCTTGTGAAGTTATTAACCATCCACTAATGAATAAGTGTATCATCAGTGGGTGCAAAACTTGTGCTGATCTTAAGGTTTATAAAATACCTTAAGTATTTATAGTTGCACAATTTATTACATAATCATCATCATCATTTATCTCTAACAATCTCTCCCTATTTATGTTTATCAATTTGATAACCATAAATCCTTAGATGCACTGATGATGATGTCAAAACCAATACTAAATACATGAAAGAATTTTGAATGAATTAACAAAAGAATTTATGTACAAGTATAACCTACATCTATTACAAAAAAAAATGTTGTATTTAGACATCAGAATCCCTTTTCCTTTTTGCTGAGACAGAGGGCAATGGATGACTTGATTCAATAGGTTGAGAGTCACTTCCAAGGCCTTGTCTTCTTTGTTCTGGGTTTTGATCAGGAATTCTGAGTCTGTTGTCTTCTGGTCCTGTCTCCAGCTGCTCTAGTTCCTTCTGAAGAAGCTTTCTGAAATTGACTATGTTGACATTGCTGCTTGTTTCCAAAGCTTCAAGGACTGTCTTGATTTCTTGAATGTTGGCTGCAGCAAGTTGTGACCAGTAAAAGGTAATGATCTCCCCCTTTTTGTTTTTGAATTGCACTCCCATGGGGCTGGTGATCATTTTAGGATAGACTTTGAATCCCTTTACTGGTGGCACATCCCTTACTGCAGTGTTCCCATCATCAGCTCTTGTTTCTTCGATCTCTTTCAGCACTCTTTGAATCAGCAGAACTTTGAATTTGATGACATGTTCCTTCTTATGATTTGCAATTTGATTTAGAACATGCATCGCTTCCTCCAGGTTTAGGCCATCAACTTCTTTGATCCTTATACTTTTCTCCTGCCCATCAGTGGATCTATAAAATAATTTCAGTGGACTTTCCAATGCTGTGGGCAGGCTCCTTTCATTGTTGATGGCTCTCCTCAGCCTGTCAATTATCCTCCTTAAGTCTTTGTTAGCCTGCGAAGATCTTAGAATCAGATTTAGGACCAGTCCTAATTGCTCAGCATCCATTCTCCTGAACCAGTCCATTGTTACATTGAATTCTGACCCACTCTTCAGTTGAACTGTTATTAACTGATCCCTTCTATTGTCGAACCTGACATCTATGCTTTTTATTGAGAACATAAATGTCAGGTTTTTACTCCTTTCTTCTCTGAGAAATTCAGCTAGAGTGGGTGGACCATATTCTTTGGTAACAGGAGAAGGTGCTTTGTCCTTGGCTTCATGTGACTTCTTTGTAGTGACATCAGGGTCTTCAATTTTATCTTGTTTTTTATCCCCTGATGCACTTTTAGGGTTCTGTAATCTTCTTGGCAGAGGTTTCCTGGAGGTCCTAGGCATGACATTCTTCTTCTTCCTTATTTCTTCCTCCTGTTCCTTTGCCATTTCCCTCTCCTCTTCTTCTTGAAGTTGTTGTGCAAAGATTGCATCAGCTTCTACTAGCTTTTTATCTTGAGGGTAGACCAGCTCCATTTTCCCATCAATTATAACTTCAACAAGTGTTGGAAAATGTGCTGTCTTTATGGCGTCTCCAAGTAGCTTAGGCCCTGATTGAGTGTTAGATATCTTCTTGGGTTTCTCAATCAGGATGCCTTTACCTTTGTCCTTGGGTTTTGTAGCAGGAACAGAAGTAGTCACATCCCCTGATGGTTGACTTGTTTTCTCAGCAACATCCCCTGACGACTGCTTGGTTGAATTCTCCCCCTTTTTGACAGCATCATCAGTGGGAGTTGAGAGTCGGGATGTGACTTGAAAAACTTGTTTCATGGTGTCAGCCATGGATTTTTGCAGAGTTTCCATGCTGTTCATTTGAGTAGAAAGATCAGCAAGCTTGTGGTCAACATTGTCAACTTGTTTCTTCATCCGGAGTAGAGTCTGGCTGGTGACCAAAGAGTCGACAACTTGCTGTACATTTTGTAACTTTGTAGAAAAATGTGTATACAATTTTTGGTTTTCTATATCTATTGACTGACCAATCATGATTTGTGACCTTAACACTTTGATTAAGATTGGATCAGTAGTCCTAGCTAACTCTTGCTTCAATAACTATACAGTATCAGACATTTGGTTCTGTCGAAAGTATAAATCAACTCCGATGAACTGGGAAAAATCATCTTGTGGAGCATCATCTTCATCACTTGTAGATGAAGAAGTAATATTTATAGCATCTGTGTTTTCTCTCTGTTCTTTATTTACAAGGATCTCATCCTTATCTCTCTTATCCTCTCCTTTTTCTCTGCCGTCTAAGGCATCACTCAGATCCTCTCCTTTTTCTTTGCCTACTAAGGCAGTACTCTCTTGCTCTCCTTTTGCCAAAGTCCTCTCAATGGTTTGACTTTGCCTCTCTGCACTAAGTATTTTCTCAGTCTCACTCAAAATTGTCCCAGATGGGCTCCTATGGGCTTGGAAATCATCAACTGTGATCAGTTCAAGTGATGTATTTACAGATTCTGGTTCGACAGTTGTGATAGGAGAAGGAGAAGAGGTAAAGTGGGTATGTATAATTGGAGAAGTATATGTTTCTATAGAGAAAGTATATACAATTGGGGGTACATAAAGAGTTATGGTTGTAGTATGTACAGTGGAGTTTATGTCCCCTGCTTGATCACTAGTGTTTGTATCAATTAAAAATGAGTCAACCATGTGAGAGTAGTTACTATCAAACACTGTTTCAGAGAGTGTTGGCTCCTCCACGAATTGAGAATGTGGAGAATCTGATTGTATGGCACTTAATGTTTGTGTCATTATATCTGAAGAAATTTGAGGAACAGCGAAAGAAGGAAGTGGTGTAGATGGGAGTGTTGGCTAAATCACTGAACGAGGAGGTGATTCATCAAAAGATGCTGTAGAAGAATGCTTATGACTCATGTTGATCTTATTGAGAAGCTTCTGAGCTACAACATCTTGAGTGGTGTGTGCACTCACTGTGTCAGATATCTGCAAGTGGCTCTCAGAGACCCTGATGTTAGGTTCATCAGTGTCTATGGTCAGTGTATGTGCCTCACTCAATTGTATCCTTGGTTGAAGACTATTTTTAATAACTAATCCCTTTTGAGAGGAACTAGTTAGAAATATGTTTAATTCCTTATCAAAGGCTATATCCTGTTGAGAGGATACGCCCTGGTTAGGTTGTTGGGTAACACTCGTGGCTCCCGTCTTCTTCTTCAATCTCCTCCTATAGCCAATCACTCTCTCTCCTTGCTCCCCCTCAGTTGTTGTGGTAACTTCACTGGGTTTTCTTTTAATCCCAACAGTCTTTTGGGAGACTGTGGGTTGGGCTGTCGAGAGTGGTTGTGAAGAAATTGGTTGTTCTACTTGGGTAGGTAGAGAGGTGGTTGATTTCTCTACCATAGTAGATGAAGGTGAAGAATGTACAGTTCGAGAAATAGAAGGTGTAGAATTTACTACCTATATCATATGCGCTGGGAGAGCAAATGATTCAGTTGTATACGATTTCTTTAGTATTTCTGCAAACAGTTTCTTTGTTTGCTTGTATGTCTGTACAGGCATATCATTCTCAAAAGAAAGATTAGTAATCTGATCTTTAATAATCATGTACAAAAATCTAGCATAATATATTTCAGATTTCCTATTATTAAAATTACCTAATTTATTTACAAGATCATCAAAAATTATTTTGCCTATATTTATATTTACATTTTTAATTATTGCGTATGCTATTTTTAACGTTAAAGAGGTAATTACCTCAAAGTTAGAACACTTACCTGAGAATACTTTGGTGATAGTGTCAAAGAGATAAGAAATCTCCCTCTTCACGTTCACCCTCTTGAGATCCTTGAACTTTAACACTGCGTTGGAAGCAGCGTTATAGTCCAGTTCCCTCAAGAAATCCAGCAAATCTGCATCACTGGGTACATCCAACAGATCTTGAGTAGGTAGCCCAAAAATAGAGTTAAGTCTGGAAGGAGTTATTTTCCCTTTCTCAGACGAAACTTTGAATGAGATACCCTTGACCACATCAGGCTTGGTGGTGGAGTACATGAACTTAGCACTGGTCCAAAGTTGTGACAGTGTCTCCCCCGACATTTCTTCATCGGTAAAGATGGCTTTACTATACTCAGAGTTGAGCAGATAGTTCATTATCGGTTTAAAGCAATCACTTACCTCATCAATGCCAGAGAAGCCCACAAAGTTTGTGGATGGGACTGTCAAGTTCCTCTGAATTTGTTGACATGCCATGGATGCTTTAAAGATTTGAAGTTCTAGGGTTTCTGTAAAGACGAGAGAAAAAGAACTCTAGCAAATATCAGGTTTAGATTAAACGTTTGGGGGTTTCAAAAAGTAGGAGAGATCGAGTATTAATACCCGCCTATAGACATTTGAAAACTTCTCCTGAAAACACGCTATCAGGGAGTCAGTTCAGTTTCTGTGATGACACGTCATCAGTGAGAGAAGAACTTAATGATGAGTTGTCATCACTTAGCTGACCTAGAATCCCGATGCAGTAAAAAAAACTTTACCCTTATAATTTACTGTAAGTATACTCCCTGACCTTGATGTACAAGACGGACACCCTGACCCTGACACACAGGTCAGATACCTTGACCCTGTCGAACAAGTTGGACACCCTGACCCTGATGCATCAGTCCAAAACAAAATGCAGAACATACAAGTATATACATATTTACAATTTGAACATATATAACCACATATCAATTGATTTCATCAAGAACTTATGAAATGAGTTAGAAATACCAAATCTTATGAGTTTGACTCTGACCCTGACGCATAATTCACCATTCCCAGCTCTCCCACAAGATTTGAAAATGTGGCTTCATCAAGAGCTTTGGTGAATATGTCTGCCAACTGCTGATTTGAAGGTACAAACTGCAATTTAATATTCCCATTCATAACATTTTCCCTGATAAAATGATATCTGATTTCTATATGCTTAGTTCTGGAATGTTGTACTAGATTTTCAGCAATGGCAATGGCACTTGTGTTATCACACCTTATTGGAATCTTGGAATAGTTCAGACCATAATCCATTAGCTGATTTTTCATCCATAGAATTTGTGCACAACAACTTCCAGCTGCAATGTATTCAGCTTCAGCAGTAGATGCAGAAATAGAATGCTGCATTTTGCTGAACCAAGATACAAGCCTTCCTCCCAAAAACTGACAGCTTCCTATTGTACTCTTTCTGTCAATCCTGCATCCTCCAAAGTCAGCATCAGAATATCCTAGCAATTCAAATCCAGACTCCTTTGGATACCAAAGTCCCAACTCTGTAGTGCCCTTGATATATCTCAAGATCCTTTTCACTACAATGAGAAGAGATTCTTTTGGGTCAGCTTGATATCTTGCACAAAGACATGTTGCAAACATTATGTCTGGCCTGCTTGCTGTCAAATATAGCAATGATCCAATCATTCCCCTGTAAGTCTTCAAATCAACTTTCTTTCTATTCTTATCAGGGTCAATCTTGGTTGCAGTGGCCATAGGTGTATTTGCTACTTTTGAATCCTCCATATCAAATTTCTAGAGAAGTTCTTTGGCATATTTTGTCTAATGAATGTAGATTCCATCAGAGTCTTGTTTAACTTGTAATCCCAAGAAGTAAGATAATTCACCCATCAAGCTCATTTCATATTTGCTTTGCATGAGTTTGGAGAACTTTTCACACAGTCTTGTGTCGGTGGATGCAAAAATAATATCATCAACATAGATTTGAACCAAAATCAGATGACCTTGGTGTTGCCTGAAGAACAAGGTTTTGTCAATGATACCTCTTGAAAATTTGTTTTCCACCAGAAACTTTGACAGTGTATCATACCAAGCTCTAGGTGCTTGCTTCAGTCCATAAAGTGCCTTTTCTAGTTTGTAGACATGATTTGGAAATTTTGCGCATTCAAATCCTGGAGGTTGTTAGACATACACCTCCTGTTCCAATTTCCCATTTAGAAAAGCACTTTTCACATCCTTTTGATATACTTTAAAATTTGAATGTGCTGCATAGACTAAGAAAATTCTTATTGCCTAAAGTCTGGCTACTGGTGCAAAGGTCTCATCAAAATCAATCCCTTCTTCTTGAAGATATCCTTTTGCAACCAGTCTTGCTTTGTTTCTTACAACAATGCCAGCTTCATCCATCTTATTTCTGAATACCCACTTAGTACCTATTATGATCCTATCTTTGGCTTAGGTACAAGCTTCCATACTTGATTCCTTTCAAATTGATTTAGCTCTTCTTGCATTGCCAAGATCCAGTCTGCATCTTGAAAAGCTTCTTCAAACTTCTTTGGTTCAATTTGAGAAAGAAAACAAGCATATAGGCATTCATTTGATGTAGCTTTCCTGGTCTGCACTCTTTTGCTTGGGTCACCAATAATCAGATCTGTTGTGTGACTTCTGGCCCATTTAGGATTAGAAATGTGTCTTGATGAGCTTGCTTGACTATCATTTCCTCCCCCTTAGCCTGTGCTCCCAGCTTCTGAAAACTCTCCCCCTGAATTAGTGGATAATTCAAGGTTCAAGTTACCCCCTGATGGTGCATGTCCTGATGAATGATCCCCTGATGAAGTATCCCCTGATCTGTTGTCCAGGAAATTAGCTCTATCTGTTGAAGGGGATTCTTCATTGATTGGATTGACATCAGGAATGGATATATTCTCCATTTGTCTACACACATCATCTTCAATCTCTTGATAATCATTATCATCTTCATTTTCAAACCTGAGTTCTTCATGAAAACCAGGGTCTTCAAGCCCAGATAATTCTTGATCATCAAAAGCTACATTTATAGACTCCATCACCACTTGAAGTCTTTTGTTGTAAACCCTGAAGGCCTTGGATGATAGAGAATAACCTAGGAAAATTGCTTCATCAGCTTTAGTATCAAATTTTCCTAAGTTTTCACCAAAATTCCTTAGAACAAAACATTTGCATCCAAAGACATGGAGAAACTTGATGCTTGGCTTTCTCCCTGTCATTAGCTCATATGGTGTCTTGTTGTGAGCCTTGTTGATTAGAGATCTATTATGAGTAAAGCAAGCAGTGGAAATTGCTTCAGCCCAAAAATAGGTGGGAATCTTTGGCTCTGCTAGCATTGACCTAGCAGCTTCTGTTAGTGCAATATTAGCACAAGTGTTTGTAGAAGGGGGGGGGGGGGGG
>CM025785.1:29258033-29311686 GCA_014636745.2 Centella asiatica | reverse complement strand
GGGGGGGGGGGGGGATGAATACAAACACCTGAAACTTTTTGCTCTTTTAAACTTAAAAGTGCTTACTGGAAAACAGTTGTAACAAACAAAAAAACTATAAGAAATGAACACACAGATTCAAGTTAAAATAGATATATTAAAACTTGGGATTTTTCTGGAAATCTGTATAATCACAAATGTGATTTACAGCTACAAATTCTGTGTTTAAATACATAGCTTCTCACACTCATTAGCTTCTAACTTTCTTTGAAATATTTCTCGCAAGATCTATTACAAAGCTTCTCTCTAATGTTTGTGTGCTTCGGTATTTGTTTGATCTGTTGGAAAGATTCAATCTCTGTGTATTTGTAATGAGAGCTCCGTTGCTTATATGATAAATCAGTGAGATGAAATCACGTGCTTGAGACGTGCTGCTCTTCTCAACTTAGCCGCAAGTATGTCACATCGAAACTTTATGTGTCAGACTGCTGTATGCCTTGTTGCTACTTTTCTTCCTCTGATCTGTGTGTATTTAATGCGTTAGAGTTCTCATTGGACCATAAACAAACTTCAAGAAATATCTTTCCAGTTGATATTTCTTGTTTCTGTAACACGTTACGTTGATTTCAGTGTAAGAAGTGATGACGGGTGCATGCTGTCACAACGATCCACTGACTGCCAGCCCTGACGGACTTTGATCAGTGCTTCTGGATCCCCTGATGCTTATTGACTGCATCAGGGCTTCAACCGTCACTTGAGTTTCACTCAGTGCTTCTTGATCCTGATGGTTATGACTGACAACATACACTGATGGCTTCCACTGATGTCATGTTGGTCATTTCCCCTGACGGGTTACCCTGATTTGTTTGCCTGACAATGACATATCCTGAAGTGTTTCCCTGACGGGTTGGTCTGCCTTCATCATACCCTGATGAGTTCCCCCTGATGGGTTCCCCTAATGGAACTTTAATCAACGTAACTTTGATTAGAATTTCTGATGTGCGGAATACTTTGACTGTTTACAAGTAGCATCAGACATTCTTCTTCACTTTGTCAAGTTCTTTGAATGTTTATGTTTTCTGACTTGTCTTGTGAAGTTATTAACCATCCACTGATAAATAAGTGTATCATCAGTGGGTGCAAAACTTGTGCTGATCTTAAGGTTTATTAAATATCTTAAGTATTTACAGTTGCACAATTTATTACATAATCATCATCATCATTTATCTCTAACAATTGTCCTTTTGTTACTTTACAAAATCCTCTTACTATTCCTTGAACTATTCTAGTATATGAACTAATTCATAATTTAGTTTTTTTCGAAATCCTCTTACTATTCCTTGAACTATTCTAGTATATGAACTAATTCATAATTTAGTTTTTCTTCTCATTACATAATCTATTGAGAATATTTTTTTGATATCTCCTATTTGTTGGAATCATTTCTCTGATAAGATTATTGTTGATTCATAATTATAGTAAAGTGTATTTGATCAATTTTATCATAAGTTAAAAGTTCTTAATCAAACTGTTGATTTTCATAAGGACTTCTAAGATATCTTTTCTATTCTTGTTGCTCGTCCTAATTATCCAAGTGAGTCAAAGTTAATAAATGACAAGTTTCACGTGCCACAGACTCAGTTAGTTAATGTTATAATCAGCTAAGCTCTATTCGTCTTTGTTTCAGTAGAGATAGAATCTTCATTCTTGTGGCGCATTTGTCGAATCTTCAATCTTCATTTGTGACACTTTTGCTGAATCTTCAATCTTCACTTGTGGTAATCAATGGGAGAGAACTTGTCCCGGTTTTGAGCACAAATCGCACCCCTAATCCAATTAGGTTCGGTTTTATAGACCTAAAACTGTCACCGCAACCAATTGGTGTAGTTCAGTTTTGAATGGTGCAGTTACGGTTTTAAAACAATTTATAATATATTAAGTGACCAATGAGACTAAGATAGCAATTCGTTTATAAGTTATAGCATAATTGACTTCATAAAACGTTATATCGTCTATTTCTACAAGAACAATCATTCATTAATATGATTATTAAGATTGTTTCTAATCAAATTATGATTCATCTAATATGAATTATTGACAAATAATATATTCATCCTACATTTATACATATGCTTATACTTAAAATAATGACACATTATCATATATATATTTAGATATTTGTGTGGTTTCGGTGTAGAAAAAGTATAAAATCGAAACCGAAACCAAAACTAATATGCTTGCAATTTTAAAAACTAAAACCACCATCGCCATCACTACAATTAATGCAATTTTATCTGTTTTTTGTACAGTTTCGCTTTCAAAGTCAATTTTATGCTCTCTCCTGGTAATCATCCTTGTTGAACTAAGCTTCTATTAAATTTACCTAACATATTGGATCTCATCTAAACTTAGATTTCCACTTAACATACCAGATTCAATCTAACTTAGATTTTTACTATATTCATTTAACTTGTTGCATTTCATTTAAGTCCTCTTACAATCGTATCAACAAAATTATATTACATTATCAATTATCACTTCATCGTTCCAATATCTTTATATGAATAATTATGCAATTAATCAAGTTAATAAATATATTTCAGGGGTTACAAAAACTTTACGGTGTTCTTTTAGTTCTAAAATTAGTTACACTTTAATTTTTTGAGTCAAGTAACAACATATTAAACATAAAAACTAATATAATCGATGAAAATATAATATAATCGATGAAAATATAAGATAAAATTAAAGATACATTTAAATTCATACAAAATAAAATTGTGAAATCTTGTAATATAAAATTAAAGTGTAATTTTTAATTTTAATAATTTTGAAGTGAAATATAGTTATGTATATGGATAATACATTTGAATACATACTTTTTTGTTTATATATATTTATAATATTCATAAATAATATTATATTAAAAACGATATGTCCAATTTTGGATGGGATCAATTAAAATAGAAATCAAAAGGAACAGCGCATAAAATTCGGTGAAAAAGGGTAACGGTGAGCATATCCGGTAACGGCCAAGTCGAGTAGCCGGAGGGTAACATATTTTTAAAATTCAAATAAAATTAATCAAATCAATTATCTCAATCGGGACTAGAGTTTGTTAAAGTAATTAAAGTGTTAAACCAAACTATATTATCCTAATTTGAATTTCAATGAGAAGAAGATAAAGATAATAAATCTAAATTTAACAAATCTGATCTCCACCTCAAAACTGTTTCCCGCCCTTAATATCAGGACGACATATATATCTCTCTCTCTCTAAAAACTAGCTCCAACTTCACTCTCCCTCCTTTATCCCCTATCATCAAGCTCATTCCACTATTATCTTCTCTCTTTCCAAACATCCCTATTCTTTTCCCTCTCTCTAAACCATCACATCACTTCACTTTCTCTCTCTAGAAGTTTTGAATCTGAAAAAGAAAAAAAAAAAGAAGATAAAGATAATCTTTAATTTATGTAAAAGATCAAAAGACCTTTTGGGAAATAATACAAATAGAAAGCGGGCATTCCCTCTTTATTTATCTCTCAGCTTCACTCCACCCTCAACAGTTGCAGCAGGAAACTGAAGATATCACAATCAGATACATATACATATATATATATATATATATATGTAAATATGTATACATATATGTACATACAAGCTTATATATGTATTTATGTGTGTTTCTATGTTCATATACAGAGAATCCTAAATTGGTGATTTTGGTTGAGACCTCAAATGCATTGGTATTCGAAGAGATTCTCACAATCGACGGGGAGTAATTGTTATTGTTGTTTTGCGGGGACTGAGGCGGAGGAGGAATCTGTGTCGGTGTTATCGAATTGCGGTGGTGGATCTGATGGTGAGGAGAAGGTGTTTGGGATTGAGATTAGTGTTGGGAGTGTTGTTATTTGCATTGGGAGAGATCAACAATTGTGGAGAAAGTAGAGGATCAGTAGCAATAAGGTTTTTGGTGGGAGAGAGGGGATGATGCAGCTACATTTCTCACCTAGCATGAGAAGTATAACGATATCGAGCAGCAATGGGTTTATTGATTTGATGAAGATCAAGGTCGCAGCTCGCCATATTTCTTATCGTACACTTTTCCATACCATTCTCATCCTTGCGTTTTTGCTGCCTTTTGTCTTCATACTTACTGCCTTTGTTACCCTTGAAGGCGTCAACAAGTGCTCCACATTTGGTAAGTTTCGTATTTTAGCTCATGATTTTTGTTTTATTTACTTAATTACTCGTGCTTAAATTTATAGTTGGTATATATATACATACCTGGATTGGTTTAATTACTTGTTTGATTGAAGTATCTGTTTTTGGCTTTGTTTTGATTTAATTTTGTTGCTTTTGGTTGATTGGAGAGAAATCTGGAATTCTCTGTCTGAAATTAGGATTAGTTTCGAGACCGAGATCTAAAATAAATAACTCTGCGGATAGTGTTTAATCCAAAAATGCAAAACTTTATTTGATGGTTGCAATAGGCCGTTGCACGCGCACACACACACACATAGAGAGAGAATGACAAAAATATAAAGATCGGACTTTTCCAAACAATGACAATGAGGCAACTTATAGATGTAAACTCACTAAACTCACCTGTTCAGTCAACAACAATATGAATCTTCGGTTGGATCAAATCCTAAGGAGTAGATGTTATTCGGGTCAAAGGGTGCAATTAAGATATTCTTAATTGCTGCCACAATGTTATCCTATGGGTTGTCAAGCTTCTTGTTCTAAAGTAATAATCAATTCCTGCTTTCTAGATAGGTAGGTCATGGATATGATAGTTTTTTGTTGCTTTCAAACTGTAGATGTTTAGATTTGTTCATTAATAATGCCCCGCAGCACCACTAATGTAGATTATCACATTTCTTTGTTCTTATACAGTCAACTTCTTAACATCTAATCTTATGTTTCAAAAAAGATTGTCTACATTTTCCTATTATAACAATTAGATTCTCTATTTGTGACTACTTGTTTGTCATTTATTATTCTCTTCTTTCTTCAGATTGTTTAGGCAGGCGGTTGGGACCTAGGCTTCTTGGTAGGGTTGATAATTCAGAGGTAAGTCATTTTATTTTTTTAAAAGATATTGTTTTCCTCGTTTACATGCTACTGTTAGCCATAATCTTGCCTTGCTAGACTTCTTTTAACATAAATTATTAGTTCTTAGTTTAAATATGATTTGAGTCTATATTTGACTGCAGAAGTTAGTCAGAGATTTCTACAAGATCCTAAATCAAGTGAACTCTGTGGATATCCCACGTGACATGAAGCTTCCCAAATCATTTAGTCAACTTATTTCTGAAATGAAAAACAAAAAGTACACTGCAAAGGAATTTGCTTTGATTTTGAAGGGAATGGTAAGATACGTAACGTATATTCTATATTCATCTAAGTATACAATTCGCCATATGTTTTGTGGTTATAATGTGAGCAACCTTTTGTGGGAGCAAGGGTATGATTTGTTGAAGATTGAATTGATATTGACATATTGCCACATCTCTCTTGTCTTCTTTTCTTTCTTTTCTGTCTAGCATTACTCTACGTGTTACTACAGCTACCCATGGACACCCAAACACACTTAAAATATGTTCCTGCTGAATGGGTGTGGGTGGGGGTGTGGGGGATGAGGGTAGTTTCAGAAAACTGAAAAAGGAATGCATTTCATCATTTTGAGAGGGACATAAGCATATCTGTGTTCTAGTACTTGTGTATAAAATAAATAAACTATTAAAGTTTTGCTTTGGGAATAGCTAGTTGATGGACCTTAATACATATAGTTCTTAAATATTATGGCTCATCCATTCCAGAATACTAAAGCAGTTGGTAATGTAACTTATATTGACAGGAGATCGTATGTTTCTGAAACAGGATTGTAGTCAAGTTTATTTTATGGATTCAATTATTCAAAACATTTATTGGCTATAAAACATAATTTTGCCTTAAAATTCTGCAGTGGCAGACATGCAAAATTTTGTGGCACCGTAGATTTTGTAAAATAAACTTTCTTTTACTTGTAACACATAACTAGCTTCTTTGCTTTTGTACAGATGGAGAGATCCGAAAGGGATATAAGGAAATCGAAGTTTGCTGAACTAATGAACAAACACTTTGCAGCTAGTGCTGTTCCAAAAGGCCTTCATTGTCTCTCTTTGCGCCTTACTAATGAGTACTCTTCCAATGCTCAAGCACGAAGGCAGTTACCTTCACCTGGATTTCTCCCTGTCCTTTCCAACAACTCATATCATCACTTTGTTTTCTCAAGCGACAACATTCTGGCTGCGTCAGTTGTAGTCACTTCTGCAGTCCAGTCATCTAGAGAGCCTGAGAAGCTGGTATTTCATGTTATTACTGATAAAAAAACATATGCAGGAATGCACTCTTGGTTTGCTTTAAATACCGTCTTCCCTGCTATTGTTGAAGTAAAAGGTGTTCATCAGTTTGAGTGGTTAACTAGAGAGAATGTTCCAGTGCTTGAAGCTGTGGAAAATCATTTTGCAATTCGGAAATATTACCATGGGAATCATGTTGCAGGAGCCAATCTCAGTGATACTACTCCTCGAACATTTGCATCGAAACTGCAGGCTAGAAGCCCAAAGTATATTTCGCTGCTTAACCATCTTCGTGTGTATTTGCCTGAGGTAATCGTGTGCATTCAACGCTTGCTTGTTTTGCTCTTTGTAGTTCACGTATACTCGTATAGATTATTCATGTTGATGTTTTATATTAAAGCAGCATGTTTTTAGAGTCTCATCCTATCCAGCTTTAAAGAGCTCTCTTCCCCATCACCACCCAAAACAATTCTGCATTATCACCATAAAAAAGCCAAACTAAATGGGTTATGGGTTGCTGCAATTACTTCTTTTGATGCTATTTCGAATATTGAGCTATTTTTTTAGCTAAAGCTTGATCGCTGAGATTGGCCTCATTCTTATTGGCTTGTAGCCATTATAAGCTTTTAAGACTGGGCTTATAACTAGTTTAAGTTGTAAATGAAGATAACAAACAAACTATACAAACTCCATAAGCTTGTTTCCTCTATAGTTGCTGGTAATATGTTTAGAATCTTTTCTTTTTTCCCCAGTCTGATATCTGTTGATGAAAACGACTGTAGGGGATATACCTTGGGAAAATAGGATATCTTTCGGGACATCTTATTGTATATTAAGAATGAATTTGACCACTTAATCTTTGGTTAATTGACTTAATTCCCTTTGGGATTTTATCATTGTTTCTTTCTCCTCTTTTCTTGTTTAAAAGAGCTGACATTGACATGATACAGCTCTTCCCTATGCTTGACAAGGTGGTTTTCATAGACGATGATGTTGTAATTCAACGTGATTTGTCACCACTTTGGGAAATTGATCTTGGTGGAAAGGTTAATGGAGCTGTTGAAACCTGCAAAGGTGACGATAACTGGGTAATGTCTAAGAGATTGAAGAACTATTTCAACTTCTCTCATCCCCTCATATCACAGAACTTGAATCCAGATGAATGTGCTTGGGCTTATGGTATGAATATCTTTGACTTGCGTGCTTGGAGAAAGACTGATATTAGAGACACATACCATACCTGGGTGAAAGAGGTAAAATGCATAAAGATTATTTTATGTGTTCGTTGTTATTACGCTATTCCTTTTCTTTTCCTCTCGTTGCTACACATAACTGTGTTTGAAATACTTTTTCATTTTGTTAATAATCCTCTTGTGCCTATTCTTGCCAAAAAACTTGTATCGTTGTGGATTTGCGCACTGCCTCAGATTATGTAAGTGAAAAGTTGAACATTTTGTCCCCTACTAAGTGATATTGTGGAGGGGATATACAAAGTTTATGGTGGTTCCTCATTTTGCTAATCAACAATTCAATTGGTGAACTAATTCGTCTCCCTGTTATAAATTGTAACGTGTTACACTCTTGAGCAAGAAGCAAGTAAAACACTTACGATTTGTGAAATGAGAAATCGTCATCATCTTTTGAACTTTTGAGCCACTGAAACTTAGATGTTCACCCTCCTTTTTGGCTTGTGAGTGTTGATGCTTCAATTACAGTATTTTTTTCAGGTATATATCATGATTTAATGAATTAAACATGGAAAACCAACACTTCATTTCCGTCGTCAATGTCATTGCAGAACCTGAAGTCAAATCTTACAATGTGGAAGCTGGGAACTCTACCTCCAGCTTTGATCGCCTTCAAAGGTCATGTCCACCCAATTGATCCATCATGGCACATGCTGGGTTTGGGCTACCAGAGTAAGACCAACATTGACAATCTAAAAAAGGCTGCTGTGATCCACTACAATGGCCAGGCAAAACCTTGGCTTGAAATAGGCTTCGAGCATCTCAGACCATTTTGGACAAAATATGTCAACTACTCAAGTGAATTTATCAGAAACTGCCACATACTGGAGTAGTCAATAAAATCAGCTTTAGGGTGCTTGAACAAGAGAGATAAGGCGGAATGAATTTTCCTGAAGTACATGTTTTGCAGCTAGAGTGTACTTCCAATATTCAGTTAAAGAGGAACAGATATTGGCCAGAATGCAGTCAGTCAAGATTTTATGGTGTTCCTGGCCCGATTTTTTGAAGAAGAGAAACTGCATTGCTGTTAAACGGAGACGCTATTCTTTGAATCTGTAACATAAAGATCCATCATCCTTTTCTAATCAGGAAAGTTACTCTGTATAGCAATTTTGAGAGCTAGTCCTCCCCATATCTTAGTCTTAGCCCTTAGAATGATATAGTTCTACTCCTCGGTTCACATTGTTGCACCGATGAATAAGCTAGAAAGTGTAGATCCTCCCTAATGCCCCTGTTTTATCCTAATCATCCTCAGAATTGATTTTTCTGTTTTCCTCCTCCATCGGGTTTTTTCTTTTCCCATATCATTTATTATAGTTGGGAGGTCATGGCATTGCTGCTTTATTAGAGGTCTCATTTTATTGGGGAACATTCTGAGGTTATATATCGGTATTTGCTATTTACAAAGACAATCGCTTAGATGCAGCATCTATAATGTGCAGTAAATTCTTTTTTCCAAATTCTTCTTGTTTTTTGTTTTGGTTTGTTTCTCTCTAAATTGCAGATATGCGTCTTGTTGCTTCACTTTGTCCTTTTCCTTTTTGATTTATCTCCCCGAGGCAGATCTCAACTACCGAATATTTTGTCATTCCAGCTTGTTCGACGTTTACAATTACAAAAGTGCACGTGTCATTTTTTATTCAAGCAACAGTTACAATTGCTGCACCACTGCGAACTCGAACTCAGTTGTCTACATCCTAAAATTGTTGTATATTTTCTTGGAATGTCCAATGGTAATGGCCTCTTTATTGGTGACTTGGCGTTCTTTTTTTTCATTAAATAACAGTCCCTTTTAAGGGCCGTACTATCTTTAATTTTTTAGGGGAAAAAAGAGATTCTTGTCTATGGAATTTTGCTAAGTTGGCCATGACAAGAAACCCATTAAGAATAAAGAAGGGATTTGTTGCTTCTGATCTGATAGATTATCGACCTGGAGGTTCCTTTGTCCTTATGCTCTAGATATTCCCATTAATTAGCTATCCAAACAACCACTTGATTAAACCTTTTTATGGCGCTTTGCTGTATTTTCTGTTGGGTTAGAAAACATAGATAGTTTAATCGAATAATTAGCATTACTGGATTTGTAGCCATCGAAATAGTGGTATTTTGTTGCATTCTTGCAAAAGTCTAGACGAAAGAATCTGAAAGGTTATCCAACTTATCAACCGCCAGCAAATCAAACAAAGGAATATTAGGACTTATTCACAAGACCATGCTTCGGAATGCCAGTTTTTTTGATACTCATACTTGCTAAATTATATAATTTATTTAAACAAATTTAAAATTCTAATTTGAGAAAAGATAATAATTAGTGAGGCTTATTAATAGAATCACACATTATATTAATAAAATCACACAGTTTATTATCGTTTGTGAAAATATATATAAATTTAGTTGTAGAAATAAATTTATTCAATAAATAAATATATACGGATAAAAAAGAACGCAATCTTTTGTGAAAAGTAAAAGTTGTGATTAAGCCTACCGTATTAGTGGAACCGAAAATTCATTTCCACCAACACCAATGTGATCTCCGTTTTTCTGTGCATGAAAAATAGATCTTACTAAACTGTAAATACATGTGTTTAGGGCCTGTTATTATTAAACTATGCATATAATTACCGAAAAAAACCAAGTTCGGTTCTTAGCCAAATGAGAGTGTTCGTAGACTTGGTACCAACTTACAATTTCAATATATTACTATGCACCCTATACTCTATTTGTTTTAAAATTAAAAATATATTTTTAAAATTACGATTTATAAAGACAATATTCATATTTCAAATATATCTTTATTAGTAGTATTAGTTATGGTAGAAACCACTAAATAGTATAAATAGTTGAGTTAGTTGAAATAGTAGAAAAATAGAAAACTAGTCGGAGTGGTAGAATATCATTTAAGGAACTTCACGAATTTTTATAATCTAAAAATAAAAATAAAAATGTATATATAATTTTGTAATAATCAATATATATATATATCTCTAATTTTAAAATGGAGAAACTATTATCAATTGAACTAATTTTTCATTTCTAATTCCACAATAACGTAATAAGCATTTCTCCCTCCCTAAACGTCTATTATTTTGGACACACATTAAGAAAATACTGCTCCGTAATTATTATGATAAATTTATATAAAATGCCATAAGTACCCTTTTAGAATATTAAAAAGCGCATATTGGAAGATGTTAAAATACACTCAAAGTAATAAATACATTTAACTTATTGAGAATAACTTAGAAATAAAACATTAACTTTTCTCTAAGACACATAAAAAGTCTAAATCAATACTCCCTCCGTGTTTTATTAATAATTTTTACATTAAATTACGTAAACCAAGATTAATGATTAATAAGTATTATAATATTAAGTTTATTGGTATCATTCTATAATTATCTTTATTTAATTTGCATGTAGAAAAAAAGATATACATATTTTCTTAAAATATTAAGAGTAATTTTGAAAAAATAATTTTGTTTCTTTCTTAAAATATGAGAAAAATTGGTAAAAAAAGTGAAAAAACACTCTAAAAAATCACTAAATAAAAACGGAGGAATATTATCAATGGCATCGAGCGAAAATAAATACCAAACATTTGAAAAACTGAGATCACATGCATAACCTAGAACAGCTGATGATGGTGATCTGGAATCTGGACTATCCTCAGCCCTACTTTTGCCCTTAGAATTTGGAAATTAAGTGATTTCAAAATTACCAACAGCTAGTAAGTGGATGATTTTTTATTTTTCCTTTAGATTATTTGGTAAATTATTATCTAAAAATTCATACATACTCTCACACTCATCAATAACTATATATACATACTCATATACTTATTAATAATTGCACCTGCCCACTCACACACTCTATTAATAATTATATATATTCCATAAGATTTGAAACGCACAATTATTCACTAGAAAGAAAATTATGTATTGATCCAAGTAAATCCGTTATATAATAAAAAAGATAAATAAATCGAAATATTTCGCAACTTTATTATTGACTCGACCAAGAAAAAAAAATTATTCTACTTTTTTATGATTCTATTTAATTTAATTATTAATTAATAGACTGAAATTTAAACATATATGCATTGATTTTGATATCTGAAATAGAATCTTATTACTTGAAAATTGCTCTTAAAATTTAGTATTCTTTATTTGAGACAAATTCAAAATTATTTGAATTTAGAAGAAGAGGCAGATAATGACAACTTCACCCACAAGTGAGGTCGATATTTCTAAGACAAAGCAAAGGATTAATCAGTCCTTTCATTTTTTTCTCTTTATTATTTGGTTATCGATCTTAATTTTCTTTAATAAAATTCTGTAGTTCGACTTTTTTTTTTTACATTAATTTTAGTGAAGCTGAAAGTCTTGTTTTTATTATACTAGTTTCTAAAGTTGTTTCTACTACGAATAAATATTTTTTCAATATTTTTTTAGATATTTATAATCTACGAATTGTGATGTAATTTAGTAAGCTTTGAATAATTACAGTTATTAAAATTTTAAAAAAATTCAATTCTTTATTATTTGTTTGATATACTGAAATTTGATAATAGTTGTTATACACACACACACATACATATATATAACAAAATTTTGATCAAGTTTATGGCTATTAAAAAAATCAAAATATTTTTACAGTCAATTTGTTCTGATTATTTATTAAGATTTTAATCTTGTTTCAACTTCAATTAATTATTTGTTTTATTTTGTTTTATCGTAATTTATTTTTTATTAGTTATTTGTTTTTATTTCAAATCTTATATGCAATAGATATCTATTTAAAAATTATAACATGAAACTACAATTTTTTTTTCAAAATAATGAAGTATAATAAACTCAACAATGTTGTTTTATAATAAGAGGTAAAAGTCTATTTTAAGTAATAATTTTTAGTTAATGAGTACTATTGCAACAATAATGATCGACATTAAAATAGATTAAATTATCACAACAATATTGGTGTGCGTAACATTTTTCGATAGAGTATTAGATACCAATTCATCGAATTATTATATCATTAACGTACTGTTTCCTCCTCCATGTCCTCCTAGATGAGTGTGGAGATTTGAATCCTAAACTTTGTGCAAAAAAGAGGACGCCCCTGTTTAGTTTGTGAGCCAAGTAAGATTACCCATCATTTATTTTGCTCACATCTTTTGGATGAAAATGAAAAACTTGATTTTTGACTGATTCTGCTAACACCCAGCTAAGTATTCTGTGCCTAGTTGTATGTCCTTTATAATTGATTTGGAGATGACACAAAATTATATATGAATTAATTTCCTACCTCATCAAAGATTTGGTAGTGCTCTGCTTGTTGGAATTAGCTGTCAGAGATCCTACTCTCCCCACTTTCTATCGCAAATACAAAAAGCTGAAGACTTTTTGATGTTCTTGCCTTCTTCGTATCATTATTTCGAACTGGGTATACTCTAGTTTGGTTTGAATAGATAGAACTAGTTTTATCTCTTGCTTAGTATCATTATTTTTCTTGAACAAATCAGAATTCAGACCAGTTTTCGATTTTTGAATATTTTTCCTATTAAACCCTGTGATGAAATCAGTTACTAATTCTTTCTATCTTTATTGTTTTGGGTTTATGATCTTTCCTTACTGATAACTGTTTTTTTTTTTTTACCGAAATCAACTCAAAGATTGTCTTTTTATTGTGAATTTAGCTTTTCAGCGTACAGAGCTGAGGAATTAGATGGATTTAAGACCATCAGTTTGTAGACCCTAATCGTATAATTCACTGGGTTCTTGATGTGGTAATACTTTGGGGCATCCAAGAAGTCCCATCCCATTCAAGATTCTGGCTTTGTGAGTTGGATATTGAGAATTTTGTAAAGAAATTTTGATGATGTCTTCTGGGGTTCAAGACCAGCTTGAGATTAAGTTCAGGCTGACAGATGGATCTGACATCGGTCCCAAGAGTTTTCCTGTCGCTGCAAGTGTCACAAATTTAAAGGAAAGTATCCTTGCGCAATGGCCTAAAGGTTAGCTTGCTGTTTTGATTGCTTGCACAAGGAAATTCTGTACAAAAAATTTGTCTTCCTGCTCAATTCAGTTGGTAAGACTTTGATGATATTAGTTTTTTTTTTTTTTTTGGTGGTTACAACTCGATTGCACGCTCTAATTATGATTTTATTGCTCATATGTTTTCCTTTATCGGCAAATATATTAAATTTTAATACTACCCTAACTCTCACCCCGCGAGGTATTTTTTTTCTTTATCTTTATGACGATCATGGTTATGACCACTGTATGATGCTAGGATATGATAACCATCTACAATCCATTTGGGAGTGTAAAATTATGATCATGGTCATTTGTTTCAGTCATAGATTGTATTCCTCGCATATTAAAATAGTTTTCTTCAGGAAGACATTGAATGCTTATTATGGTGGTTGTGTTCAGAAGATATTTAACATGTGGTTATCTAGCTAGTTTTCTGATAAAAATGAAAGTTGATGAATGAGAGTATTATGCTTTTATCTATTATTTACTCTATAACAATTTTTAAGTTCTTGCTTCTGTAGTGTTTCTATTTTCCCTTTTCCCTGAACTACCAGCTCGTTTTATGGTGCAACACTATAATCAAATGTTGTGTATGATTTGAATTCTGAGAAAACTTCAGTACCCGAATCCTAAAAATAATTCTCTATGTGATTGAACACAGTGGGCCTTACTATTAACAAATGAAAACGAACACCAAGTTCGCAATTTTGATTTTACTCTCATTACATGTACTTCTATATCTGGTTGCTAGCGTGCTAAGGTCTGTCAGATATGGGATCTTATTAATGTTTGTGAGATTATAATGTAGCTTTGATGACTGAATTATATGATAGGAACATGCCATGCTCTATTCTTGTAGACCAGGGAAAATGACAATCACATGAATGTTGAAGCTCATAAATTTTAGTACATTAGAAGAGAGGATGATATTAACTGATTTAGCACAAATACTCTCTCTCTCTTTCTCACATGCACACACACAAAAAAAAAAAAAAAAAAAAGATAAAAAAGGAAAAACAAGAAAGAAATTGGAGTATTTAGCAAAGGAAAAAAATACTGTTAGAAATGCTTATAATGAGATATTGTCTCGTAGGATTTTATTTATTTACCCCGTAATTCCTTTTTAAGTTTTGGTAATTTTTCTTATAAGATTCAAATATTTTACATGTGCACAAATGAATTTGATACGATACGCATGAGGCTGCCTAGAAAGTGCCTAGGCAACCTAGGAATATAGAGACCAGGGAAAGTAACTGATTGAATTTACTCCTTGTGTACAGAGATTAGTGTTCTGATAATGACTGTTGCGAACACTTATCATTTTATGACCTATTTAGCACCTAATTCTTCATGCTGAATTGAAATGTCCCCGGCTATCACATAATTTAAGATTTCTTGATGCTTATTTAGTTATAATTTCCTTTTGCTAGAGAGGGACAATGGTCCAAGAACAGTAAAAGATGTGAAGCTAATTAGTGGTGGGAGAATATTGGAGAATAACATAACAGTTGGAGAATGCAGGAGCCCCTTGTGTGATATTCCTGGTGGCATTACAACAATGCATGTGGTTGTTCAACCGCCGCCTCCTGAAAAAGGTTAAAGCATTTTCTTCAATATAAACTGCATACAGAATCTTTCGCTTATATATGAAATACTCCATACATTATATCTGCTACATTCGAATGATTTATATGGATATGCAGATGTTGATAGTAATCATATTACCATTTGAATTATATCTAGAAACTTGCAGAAGCGGCTAATTATATTACAATTTTCTACTATATTACTTTGTAACAGAAGCAGCTAATCATTTTGTTAAGGATTGTCTCCTTTCTTTTTGCATTTTCCATTTATTCCAGTCGCTTGAGTTTTCTACTGAATGTATTGTACCTTTTTCGTGTGACAGAGAAAAAAGCGCAGAACGACCCAAAAGAAAACAAATGCTTATGTGTTATCTTATAAAGTGAAACTGCAAATAGCCGCTAGCACATCACTTCATGAGCTACCAATCTTTGTTGTTCTTGTAATCTCATCTTGTTGGCAAGAACTGACTCTTCTCTGTACATCCTTACAGTTAAAGAATGCTTGAGTTGCCATATATGCTGAAGTTTATAAATGTTTACATGAGGACACACTCAAGGTGTTTGTTTGTCCTAATTCTCGCTCTGATCGGATCAATCCATCCATACAGTTTTTACTTTCAAATCAACTTCCATTGTGTTTTGTCCAAGTTCTCTGCTTGTGTTTTTGTTTGGTTGAATCTTTTTGCATTCAGCAAGGGCTGTGACTTCGGATTAAGAAAGTGTGATTATACATACATAAAGTCTCATGTCATACTTATTTGAAAACCAGATTGATTTGCATAGAAATATGAATAATGCATAGAAACAAGCTAATCAAGCTTGTTTCTAGTTTCCTCTTTTTATTACTTCTATGGATAAAGGAGTAATTAGAAATGTTTCTATATTTCTAGTGATGGCCCTTATTCCTTTTACCTCCTTTATTTGTACTATTATAATTTTTCATTTTCATGCTACAAGAAATTATTTTTATATTAATTTTAATCTTTCTTATGTTTAATAGGGTGTTTGAGTTTGTTTAGAAAAAATGTTTACTAATTATGGTTAGTGATTTTGCATATAAATAATTTAAAAGTATTAGTATGTTTTTGATAATTTAAAAGTACTTAAACTAACAAAAGAAAAGGTGAAAAATGCTTGGTATTTTAAAAGAAGAAAGAAAAAGATATTAACTGTACCATTAGTACTCATTTTCCCGATAAAGTTTTTTCAATTCGATTTAAATTGAGAATGTTAAAATAAGAATCAAATTTACAGTTATTCTACCCACTATCCAACAAATATTTGTTGCATCTATTCGATCTTATATAATACAAATTAACATTTCTTATATATTGATAAATCAATTGTAATAATATTGTCTCGACTAATTTACCCAACTGAAACAAACTTCTTTTCTCGGATTCTCTTAAAATTGAGATTAATAAATTATAGAATCTTGTAATTTTACAAAAAGAAAATTTCAAATGCAATATGTATTTTTTGAAAAGGAGGGAATAATAATTTACGCAAGAAGATAAGAAATCGAAGTTGCGATAAATAGAAAAAAAGGCTCAGCATGATGCACACTAGGCACCCTTGCGGTTCCACATGCCACATGTGGTAGTCGCTACTGGAAGCTACGCGAAAATACTTTTTGAGATCCCAAAACCACCCCGCGACACTTCTCTAAAGTCCCACGCAAAGTTCCCCCTCCCTTCACCTCTCTCTCTCTCTCTCTCTCTCTCTCTCTCTCTCTCTCACACACACACACACACAACTTTATTTAAATTGCTGTACTAACCGCCGGAAAACAATAACTCGTTCTGCCGGCAATGGCTTCTACAACGGCGTTATCGGGACTTCTCCGTCTCCCTGTTCAACTTCCCTCTGCTTCTTCTTCTTCCTCCTCCACGTACTGTGATGGACCTGCTGTATTTTTCCATTCGCCGCTCGCTGTGAATTGTCTGTCCTCGAAGCTTACGCCACTCCAATCCCTAAATTCTTTCAAAATTACTAATAGAAACAAAGCGTTTTCAGTTCGGCTCGAAAAATCTTCGAGGTCCTTCGTCGTTCGTTGCGAAGCTTCAAGCGGAAGGGTAAGTAATTAAGTCATATTATGTATTACTTGGAATTTGCAATGTATAAAAAGCGTGGGATTCGTTCATTTTAGTTGTTTAATCTCTGTAATATGTGCGGCATAAACTGTTTTACTGTATTATTTGTATATGGATACTGATTATTTGAAATTTTGAACTTGTATGGATGGATCGAACTCTGTTTCCTTTTTATCATTATTTTGGAGGTATCAACTGAAGATTTATGGTTTACTGGGTTATTAAGTTGGTGATGATGTTTACAGATAACTCAAGACGAGTTTACGGATATGGCTTGGCAAGCAGTTGTTTCTTCGCCAGAAGTGGCTAAAGAGAACAAGCATCAGATAGTGGAGACCGAACATTTGATGAAGGCTATGTTGGAGCAGAAAAATGGACTTGCTCGCCGAATTTTCTCCAAAGCTGGTGTGGATAATACCCGTCTTCTTGAAGCTACCGATAGGTTCATTAATCTCCAGCCAAAGGTAAATTTCGGTGTTGTTTTAATATGGCTGATAAAGTGATGAGATATCTTACTATGATCGGCTAAAATTGAACTACAAATACACGTTATTGGCTGATTATTTGTATAGGTGTTAAATTATTGATGATGGAACTCACAGAGAGATTGTGGCTCATCAACTATATAAGTATACACTTACATCGATAAAAATCAGCTTAGCTTAAGCTTCTTTGTTTTCAGTCTGTATAATGTCACTAACAAAATACCAGCTTTCACATAAGGGAGTCTTCAGAATTCGAGTTTTAAAACTACTCATTGTTGTCAAAGTAATTTGCATTTGCTGTTGAAGTAATTATTTCAGCCTTTAGAAGACAGTAGGGTTTGAGTTGCGGATTATCTATTTTCCATTATGTTGACTTCATAAATATTTTTTTGACACTTATAAAATCTTTATTTTTATGTTGGATCAATCAAAACAGGTTCTTAGTGAGTCTGCTGGCTCAATGTTAGGGAGAGACCTAGAAACCTTGATACAGCGAGCCAGGGATTACAAGAAAGAGTACAAGGACTCTTTTGTATCAGTTGAGCATCTGGTGCTCAGCTTTGAGCAGGATAGACGTTTTGGAAAACAATTGTTTAAGGAATTTCAGATTTCACTGAAATCCTTAAGAGATGCAATAGAAGCCATAAGGGGAACCCAAACAGTAATTGATAAAGGTAACCCGAAACTGAACATTCTTATTTATTATTCCTTAAACTTTAACAATGAGGTAACTTGCATTATCAGGAAGCTGTTAGAAATTTACAGTAACATGTATGTACCCATGGTTTACCTTGATGACAGATGACAACCATGTAATTTGCAAAATGTCACCTAACCTGCAGTGTATTTGCACTGCCACATGTGTGTGCAGGTGTGTGTGTGTGTGTATTTACAATAACTACAATTCATGAATCATAGAACCACACATATATTTTTTCTTCAAATCTGCGATACTGAGGGATGTGATTGGACTGTGATTAATCTAATGTCTAGACACCAATTTATCCTCCGAGAGATAGGATGACAATATTGTGGACATTATTTTCATTCCATTTGGTGCCTCAAACGTGGTACTATTTATCTCTATATAGGGTCCTTTGTAAATAGCCTTGGGAGAGAAAAGATATAGTCCAGAGAATTGTCACATAAGACTGGTCATAGAATATAATAGCACTTAAACTATATTATTGATTGAAATAATTTGGTTATATTTTATTATTAAGAAGTATTAGACCACCTGCAAAATGCAACTATACCCTATTTTGCATTTTCTGCCTTATTACAGAGCAAGAAATTTAGCCCTTGAACTTTGGCGAGAATTGCGTGCGACTGTGTCTATTAATGAACAACGAGGTAGTTGTTTACCATTGAGGTAATCCATTTGGGCAGAATCCAAGTATTTTGTAATATAATGGGCTTGTGCATATACTCTTGACAGAGCATTTATTTTCTATTTTTGGGATGCAAAATTTCTATTGTTTCTTTCTATTGGATGGATTTCGTGTTTGCATCATGTTGTATCGTGTATACACACACTTCTAGTTATCACAATTTTATATTGAGGTATATATATGCACACTTAAAGTTATCGCTCAGATGGTTTATTCTAGAATGTTCTTTGTTGGAACTTTGTAGCCAATCAAATGTTAGTTTATTGTGCTCTGTTACAAAATTTTGACCAAGGGGCTGGTTTGAAAAATCTATTTCCGAGGCACGTGTCTCTTACCATACAAATTCAGATCAAACTTCTGCTGTTCATGCTCTTTTAATGAACAATTAACACTCTTTATCATGTTCCATTGTCTTATGTTTGTGCTTTTGGCATACAGTTATTTCTCCTGGTCTTGTGTGTTTCTAGATACTCTTGTGACCTATTTATTTGCTTGATGTTGTTCCCATAAACAAAAATTCCGATTGCTCTAAAATTAATATGATTTTTCTCTAGCGATTATATCTCTAACTCTCTAAGTTGGTACAGATCCTGAGGGAAAGTACGAAGCACTAGATAAATACGGCAAAGATCTGACTGCCATGGCAAGATCAGGAAAACTTGACCCTGTGATAGGGAGAGATGATGAAATACGCAGATGCATACAGATTCTTTCCAGAAGAACAAAAAACAATCCTGTGCTTATTGGTGAGCCAGGTGTTGGGAAAACTGCAATTTCTGAAGGGTAAGCTTATATCTGTTTCTTCTTGTCTTGACAGTTGTACATGCAAAGGTAGAAAGTTCAAGGCCTCTAGCCTATTTTTGTAGGGAATTAAGCTGACTAGCCATGGAAATTCAAAATTGAAATTAACTTGGTATTAAATATACTGTATCATGGATATCATAAATTCTGAGTTAACATAATAGATAATATTCCCTCCATTCCAATTCATAAGATTAGAATGGGTTTCTTTAGTTGCAAACTAGATGTTCAAAATGAAGATAACCAGATGCTTTATTGGTAAGATATAAGCTCTCACCCAGGAACCACCTTCAACCTGAAGGACAATAACATGTTATGTCAACTTTTATTTATTTCTCGAGTATAAAATTAAGAATTTTATTTATCTCTATGTATAGATGCTATGTTTCCCTTGCTTCATTAGCGAGTGGTGAAGCCTCACTAAAACAAAAGTTTAAATCAGAGTTTATCTGTCATCTTTGCTTCTCTATTTAATTGTCAGTTCATGTGCAGTTAAATTTTTACACATGGCAAATTTGTGATTATGCCACTACTTATCTCTTAGTTCATTTTAACACTCCTTCCTCTTCACTATTATATCTTTTCACCAACCTTACTTCTGAATTTCAAATTTCAACGCACATGTAGTGTGTGTGTGTGTTCGCGAGCACAAATCCGCTTATTCTAATAAATTATGTCTAAGATACAGAGGAAGGTGAAAATTTATTTATATATCTCTTGATGCCAAAAAATAAAAATACATATAAATTAATGTGGAAACCAATATTATGTGAGTTGTAGCAAATTCTATCATAGAACAAACAACGCTGAAATGTTTGTATTTTTATCAAATTTGATCTTCTATTTTGAGATACAACACTTCGTGAAAAAAACTTTCATTCATCTATTATAAGCATTTATAATTTGATGATAGGGTCCAATGACAACTGCCTTTCTCAATACTGAGAAGTAACACAACAAAGTGCTTCCTACCTTCACTTTTCTTTTGGAATTGGTGTTGGAGTTATGTTGAAGCCATGAGTTTATACTTTTACTGTTTCTTAGAAGGCATTTAACTATGGCATCATATCTTTATTTGACAGGCTTGCGCAGAGGATAGTGCAAGGAGATGTCCCTCAAGCCCTAATGAATCGTAAGGTGCATGCTTATTCTAGGAGTGAACTATTAGCTTCACCAGGAAATAGTAGTTTTTCTTTTATCATCTGTCTCTTGTGTATTGGGAGTTTAAACCAGTTGAATTTCTATTTTCAGTTGATATCCCTTGATATGGGTGCACTCATTGCTGGGGCGAAGTACCGTGGAGAGTTTGAAGATCGATTAAAGGCTGTGCTCAAGGAAGTAACAGAATCAGATGGGCAGATTATCCTCTTTATTGATGAGATCCATACAGTTGTGGGAGCAGGTACATCCTTGTTAACCTTTATTTTCCAATTAATTTGCAACTGGATGTTTTTACTTATTTTCAAAAGCCAATCTATGTTTGCTAAAATTTCTTTCTCTTACTCCCTTTCATACTTTGGTTCTTTTCTTTTTTGATTTTCTATCTTCCTACATATTGTGAATGATGAATAATTTGATGAATTCCTTTTATGTACTTTCAAGTAATTCATAAATCATCTGAAGAATACAACTTTTTTCAGGTGCAACCGATGGAGCAATGGATGCTGGCAACCTCTTGAAGCCCATGCTTGGACGTGGAGAGCTGCGTTGTATAGGAGCAACTACCTTGGATGAATACCGTAAATACATCGAGAAAGATCCAGCTCTGGAGCGTCGTTTCCAACAAGTTTATGTTGATCAACCTTCAGTGGAAGATACTATCTCTATATTGCGTGGACTTCGTGAAAGATATGAATTGCACCATGCAGTTCGCATTTCTGATAGTGCATTAGTGGAAGCTGCAATTCTCTCAGATCGTTACATTAGCGGACGCTTCTTACCTGACAAAGGTAAAACATGGCATTAACTGCCAGATGATTGGTGAAAGAATGTGTTACTCTTGAATTTGCCATTTTGGAGAATGAGGATACATTAGGGGTACATGACATCTTGTTCAGTGGCCTGTTCTGAAATTAATAAGGGAGAATTCCTTTGGCTAAAATATCAGATAAAATGATTTATATATATCTAAATGATGACACTTCTCTCTATAGGAACAACAAAACTGTCGTTTAGCAGGGATTGAATGTTTATGTTGCCTTACTAACTGTTTAGGTGAGTGAAGCCTATTTAGGGTCTCCGTTGAAAACTGGAGATAAAAATTTGACAACGGATCTAGTGAATGTTTTCCCTGAAGTACAGATAAAAGATTTGACAACATATCTGGAGGTAGTGAATAAGGTTTTAGGTTTTACACCTCCCTAGCTTTCATGTAATTTTCATGTTTAAGAAAATCAGTAGCATGTATGACTATGTCTGCCTATCTGTGACAGCCTAATTACTTCTGTTAAAATAATACACTAGCATCTCAGGTCATGTACGGTGCTGATTTACGTATTCTTTTCATTGCAGCTATTGACCTAGTTGATGAAGCGGCTGCAAAGTTGAAGATGGAAATCACCTCAAAACCAACAGCACTAGATGAAATTGACCGTTCAATACTAAAACTAGAGATGGAAAGGCTCTCTCTTATGAATGATACGGATAAAGCTTCTAAAGATAGACTAAATCGCCTGGAGACAGAGTTAAATCTCTTTAAACAGAGGCAATCTGAACTGAATGAGCAGTGGGAGCATGAAAAAACGGTTATGATGCGCTTGCAATCAATTAAAGAAGAGGTTGGTGATTGTTTCTGTTGCTATATATATTTCATAAGGCTAGTACTTCTAAACTTCAGTTTGTTATTTGCCGCACAAATTTATAGAAGAATTGGGGCGGTCGAGATCATCAGATGATGAGATAAAAATGATTAAAATTGTATGCGGCTAATATGTTGTGTGATATCTTGCTTATGCAGATTGACAGGGTGAATCTTGAGATCCAGCAGGCTGAGAGGGAGTATGATCTTAATCGTGCAGCTGAATTGAAGTATGGGAGCTTGAACTCTTTGCAGCGTCAACTTGAAACTGCAGAGAAAGAACTGGATGACTACTTGAGGTCTGGAAAATCGATGTTAAGAGAAGAAGTTGCCGGGAGTGATATTGCTGAGATTGTGAGTAAATGGACTGGTATTCCTGTTTCCAAGCTGCAACAATCTGAGAGGGATAAATTGTTACATTTGGAAGAAGAGCTACACAAACGCGTGGTAGGTCAAGATCCTGCGGTGAAATCTGTGGCTGAGGCTATCCAGCGATCTCGAGCAGGTCTCTCAGATCCTAACCGTCCAATAGCTAGCTTCATGTTCATGGGTCCCACTGGGGTGGGGAAAACAGAACTAGCCAAGGCCCTTGCAGCTTATATGTTCAACACTGAAGAGGCTCTTGTAAGGATAGATATGAGTGAATACATGGAAAAGCATGCAGTGTCGAGGTTAATAGGAGCCCCACCTGGTTATGTTGGGTATGACGAAGGAGGACAATTGACGGAGACGGTCCGCAGGAGGCCATATGCAGTTATTTTGTTTGATGAAATTGAGAAAGCCCATGCGGATGTGTTCAATGTCTTCCTTCAAATACTGGATGATGGTAGAGTGACCGACTCGCAGGGTCGCACTGTGAGATTCACAAACACAGTCATCATTATGACCTCAAATGTGGGTTCCCAATACATACTTAATACAGATGACGAGACATTGCCAAAGGAGGCAGCTTATGAAACCATAAAAAGACGGGTATTGGATGCTGCAAGGTCAGTTTTCCGGCCTGAGTTTATGAATCGAGTTGATGAGTACATAGTTTTCCAGCCCCTTGATCGGGACCAAATCAACACTATTGTCAGAATACAGGTAATTTCTCTAAGATGATGCCTAAACAGGATAAAATCCAATAATTGCATCGCTACAAATGCATCATTTATATAAAAACTCAAAACATATCACCGCTAATCAAAAGTACAAAAAAGACCCGAGATTATGTAACCTCATTTATTGATGCGAGAATTCTTCATCCCTTTGCATTCCTCTGAATTCTTCACATACACTCACACACACATTAATTTTCTACAGTGCTTTGTCACTAATAATTTTCCATTGAGAATATGTTACTGAGCAACATTGTCAGGTAACGCTGTTCATTTTAAAACTAAAATCTTTTGCTTTTGTTTCTTCTCGTGTGTCCCAGCTGGAGCGAGTACAGCAGAGGCTAGCAGATAGGAAAATCAAACTCCAAATAACCGATACTGCTGTTGAACTTCTGGGAGGTCTTGGGTATGACCCGAATTATGGTGCCAGGCCGGTGAAGCGTGTGATCCAGCAAAATGTTGAAAATGAGCTTGCAAAGGGCATCCTGAGGGGGGAGTTTAAGGACGAGAACATGGTGTTGATAGATACAGAAGTCACAGCATTTTCCAGTGGGCAGCTTCCCCAGCAAAAACTAGTTTTTAGAAGAATTGATTCTGCTATTGATATTGCAGCAGAGAACACCGAAGCCCTCTCACAGAGGGTCTGATATTAAACACATTTATGTAAGGGTCTTGGACAACTTTCTGAGTATAGTTGCATCCAGTCTATTTTATTTATTTTGTTTCGTCTTGTAAAGCATATATTCGCGGTTGTGTAGATCGTTTTTGGATGCGTTTTCCATTAAGCACCCACAGTTACGTTGTTAAATTGCAGACAATGACGAATACTCGAAATAGTGATACAAATTGAATGATAGGCTGTTTCTGATTAAGATCTTGTCGAGTGAACTCCATTGCTTTTGTAATACCGGAGTGGCTTAGAGTAGTATTCCCTCCTTTCCTATATACATAACACGCGTATTTTTAATCTATGTAAAATATTTTATTAAGATACAAATAAAAAACCAAAAGCATTTTAAATGAAGATTAATATAATATAATAATTAAAATTATATAAAATATCAAACATATTTAAAAATTTACCTAAAATTACGAGTAAAAAAGGCAGACTATCGTATATTTAATTTTAATCCCTTCGCGTCAAGTTTGTGGTCTGTCATTAATACCTTCTCGTCGTAACACCAAAAGAAAAGAAAGGAGGGTGTGGTAGTGGAGAGCGGGAGGCGTAATACTTGCTTTTCTGTTTGCTTTTTTTTTTTTTTTTTTTCTCTCTCTGATCTTTCTTCATCAAAATAAAATAATCTATACCAAATATGTGTTATGATATTTGTTTTATATTTTAGAATTTAAATTAAATTCGGAAACATCCGATAATGCCTTTACATGCATTATAATTCAAAAAGGGGAAAGATGGCAATCCAATAAATTCCCTTTACATGCATAATAATGCCTCTTATCTACCAAGAGGATGATTGATAACTTTTCAATGTTAGAGAAGATCCTGTTTACGATCTCATTGAATTTGAGCGCAGTTGACGTGCAAAAAGCAACCTGTTATGAATAATAAGGGTAATAATGTAATTGTAATGAAAAGTTAGTTATAGATTTAGTTGGCTGTTAAGAGAGAATTACGGGAACTGTAATTGTATATATATTATGCATGTACCGAGTATTATTAAGTAATGAATTTCATTTTCTTCATTCAACATCTTCTAGATTCATCTTCTCTCTGCACCATTTCTTATTCTTTCATGGTATGAGCTCATCATTCATCTCCCGTTATTGCAAAAATCATTAGTTCTGATATAAATTAATGCATTTATGAAAGATTCATGAAAAATTGTTGAAAAGTCCAAGTATTAATGTCTCATAGAAAAACTAAGAGTCAGTAGTCAAATGATTTAAATATGTATCTAGAAGGTTTTTTGATTCAATGAATGGTCAGTACATTATTAATATAAATAGTTGATCTCAAGAGATGCATTGTATTAAACAGAAACAAAAAACAATCAGTAATATATACAAAGTTTTATTCTCTTCTTGAACTCTATTAATACTCAGAGCTCTGCTGTAACAACTCTATACACTCTCATCATTAAAAAAACCTTGCAAATCTACAAGTTTTCCTACATATTTTGGTATCAGAGCCATTGCGATTATTTTGGGCGTGTAATCATTCTAAATGACAACAGTTGTTGGATTTTCTCAACTCTTCATCACAATGTTTAGTGGAGAGAATTATAACTTCTGAAAAATCAAGATGAGGACATTGTTACTCTCTTAAGGTCTGTGGTCCACTGTAGATGCTGACTATAATGAACTTGAAGATGAAGCAGGCTTGAGTGATGCAGAAAAGAAGAAGTTAAACGACAACCGCATGAAGGATTACAAGGCGTTCTTGTTCATTCAACAAGGAGTTTCTCCAGAGATTTTTCTAAGGATTTGCGAAGCCTTCAAAGCTAAGGAAGCATGGGAGATTTTGCAAAAAGAATTTCAAGGTGACAACAAATCAATTAAAATCAAACTTTAATCCTTGCAACGAGATTTTGAAAATCTGAAGATGAATGAATTTAAAGGTATGAAAGATTATTTTTCTAAAATTATGCAAATTATCAATCAGATGCGAATCTACGGTGAGAATATTACTGATAAAAAAATTGTGAAGAAAATACTCATTAGTTTACTAGAAAAATATGTTTATGTGGTTGCTACAATCGAGGAGGCAAAAGATATTGCCACCCTATCTGTGCAAGATCTAATGGGTTCATTACTTGCACATGAACAAACGAAGCAACGACATTCTGATAAATCTGTTGAAAGTGCTTTTCAGTCAAAGCTCAACATCGGCACATACAAAAACAATGGGAGGAAAAATTCAAACTTCAGGCCAAACAGAGGAGATGCGAAGGAGAAAAGAACTCAATGTCCAAATTCATTTGGAAGAAAATATGAACAAGGTATGAGTTCTAATGATTCTGAATCTGTTTGCACGATTTGTAAGAAGAAAGGTCATGTTCCTGCTAATTGTTGGCATCGTGGTAAACCCCAATGCCAAACATATAAAAAATTTGGACATATTCAAAAAAATTGTTAGTTTAAAAACAATGATGCTAATTTTTCTGAAGAAAAAGAAGAAGATGAGAATTTGTTTTATGCTTGTCAATCTGCCACAACTAATGAAAAAGAAACAGTTTGGTACCTATATAGTGGCTGCAGTAACCACATGACTGGAGATGAAAAAGCTTTTCTCAAAATGGACAAGTCGGTTGATACTCATGTAAAACTTGCTAATGGTGAGTTAGTTCAAGCTAAAGGGAAAGGTACCATAGTTGTTGAAACAAGAAAAGCAAAATTTATTCGTAATGTTCTGTTGGTTCCTAATTTAAAACAAAATTTGTTGAGTGTTGGACAGTTGATTAATAACAATTATGTTATCAATTTTGAAGAAGATAATTGCCAAATTTATGATAAATCAAAAGGGAGCCAACTTATTGCAAAAATAAAAATGGAGAAATATAGAAATTTTCCTGTGGAATTGAATTATGCAGGTCATCTTGCCCTGAAGACAGAGACTGAAGAAAACATTTGGTTGCGGCACAAGAGATATTGCCATCTAAAGTTTCAAGGCCTGAAATTATTACAAAAATAAAATATGGCGAAGGGCCTACCTGCATTAAGTGAAAAAACCAGCGTTTGCGAAGGATGTATAATGGGAAAGCAACATAGGGTTTCTTTTCCAAAAAGAAGTTTATGGAGAGCAAAATCTCCCCTGGAATTGGTACATACTGATTTATGTGGTGCTATGCGAACTCCTTCTCTAAATGAGAACAAGTATTTTCTTATTTTTGTAGATGATTATTCAAAAATGACATGGGTATATTTTTTAAAAGAAAAATCAAAAACTTTTACACTCTTCAAGAGTTTAAAAGTCTTGGTGGAGAAACAGAGTGGTCATGAAATTAAAATTGTACGAAGTG
The DNA here is from genome assembly GCA_014636745.2 of Centella asiatica. Classification (NCBI taxonomy): domain Eukaryota; kingdom Viridiplantae; phylum Streptophyta; class Magnoliopsida; order Apiales; family Apiaceae; genus Centella; species Centella asiatica. The sequence continues at coordinate 29,283,847 of CM025785.1, read as the reverse complement.
ATCGAGGAGGAGAGTATTCAACCACTGAGTTCTAGGAATATTGCAAAGAAGAAGGCATCTGGAAGCAAGTCACTGCTAGTTTTGCTCCCCAACAAAACGGGGTTGCAGAGAGAAAGAACCAGACCATAACTGAGATGGCAAGAACGATGCTCGTTGAGAAAAATATGCCATACAAATTTTGGGCGGAAGCTGTGCACACTGCTGTATATATACTCGACTGCTGTCCCACTAAAGCTGTTCGGTTAATTACTCCACTTGAAGCCTGAAGTGGAATTAGCACACTGTAAGTCATCTTAAAATTTTTGGAAGTGTCTGTTATGCTCATATCCCTAGTTAGAAAAGGCATAAACTTGAAAAGAAAAGTGAAAGATGCATTTTCTTGGGTTATTCTGATGTGTCTAAAGCATACAAACTATTTAAACTTGAAACTGAAAAATTGGATATTAGCGGGGATGTAATTTTCAATGAAAAAGCCTTGTGAGACTGGAATAATAATAAAGTGCAGGAACATCAACTTATACTTGGAGAAGAACAAAACAGAGAACCACTATTGGAAGATGAAGAGCAAGTCAAAGGTTCTCCTCAACAATCTCAGAGAGGCAGCCCAACATCAGCCGAATTTTCTCCAGAAATTCCAAGAAAAACCAGGAGTATAATGGATCTTTATGAAGCATGCAATTTTCTTTCAATTGAGCCCAAAAAATTCGAGGATGCAGAAAAGCATGAAGTCTGGAGGAAAGCCATGACATAAGAGATAAGCATGATTGAAAAAAAATAAAATTTGGGATCTTGTGGAGCGGCCCTAAAACAGAAAGATAATTTGATAAAAATGGATTTACAAGACAAAACGAAATCCCGACGGTTCTATACAAAAACATAAGGCCCGACTCGTGGTGAAAGGCTACTCCCAAAATTCAGGTGCTGACTTCTATGATACATTCTCTCCCGTCACCAGATTAGAGACTATTAGAGCTTTAATTGCTTTGGCAACTCAAAAGAAGTGGTATCTTTACCAGCTTGACGTAAAGTCTGGCTTTTTTGAATGGAGTGCTCAAGAAAGAAATATATGTTGAACCCCCCCCAATGATTTATTGTCAAGGGAGAGGAAAATAAAGTCTACAAATTAAATAAAGCATTATATGGGCTCAAGCAGGCGCCACGAGCATGGTACAACGAAATTGATGGGTACTTCAAGGCTGAATTTTAGAGAAGTGAGAGTGAACCTACATTATATGTCAAAACTAGAGGTATGACTGACATTCTAATTGTTTCACTTTATGTTGATGATCTGGTATTTACAGGAAGCAGTAAGGAAACGATCTGTGAAATCAAAATTGACATGCTTAAGACATGAAATGAATGATCTGGGTCTATTACATCACTTTTTGGGAATGGAGATATATCATGAAGCTAATGGAATTTTTATTGCACAAAAGAAATATATTGAGAATGTTTTGAGAAAGTTTAAAATGCTTGAATGTAAATCTGTTAGTGTTCCCTTGCAAGTTAATGAAAAATTCATCAGAGATGACAGTGAAAGAAAAGCTGCTGCTTCTGCTTATAGAGGTTTAATTGGAAGTCTATTATATCTGATTGCTACAAGGCCAGATATAATGTTTGCATCAAGCTATCTATCTAGATTCATGCAAAATTCAATTCATGTTCATTTTGGAGCAACTAAGAGAGTGCTACCATATCTTCAAGGAACCATTGATTATGGAATTTTGTATAAAGCAGTTAAAGACCCAAAATTTGTTGGCTTAATGGGCTATACAGATAGTGACTGGGCTGGCTCTATTGAAGATCGGAAGAGCACATTAGGTTATGTGTTTTCCCTTGGCCCGAGAGTTTTTTCATGGGCATCAAAGAAACAAAAATCAGTTGCTCTCTCATCAGCGGAAGCAGCTAAAGCAGTTTCTCAAGCTATGTGGTTGAGGAGAATTCTCGAAGATGTTGGTGAGAAACAAGAAGATGGAACAGTACTCTATTGTGATAACATATCTGCTATTCAGAATGCAAAAAATTCAGTTAACCATGACCAAACAAAGCATATTGCAATCAAGTATCACTTCCTACGAGAAGCAGTTGAAAATGGAGTGATCAAGTTACAATAATGTCACACGCATGACCAGGTTGTTGACATCATTACGAAGGCACTGCCAAAGAATAAGTTTTATGAACTAAGACAGCAGCTTGGAGATACCAGGAAATGCATTAAGGGGGAGTGATAGAAATTCATGCATTTCTGGAAGGTTCATGAAGAATTGTTGAAAAGTCCAAGTATTAATGTCTCGTAGAAAAACTAAGAGTCAGTAGTCAAATGGTTTGAATATGTATCTAGAAGTTTCTCTGATTCAATGAATTGGTCAATACATTATTAGTATAAATAGTTGGTCTCAAGAGATGCAGTGTACTGAACAGAAGCAAAAAACAATCAATAATATATACAAAGTTTTATTCTTTTCTTGAACTCTATTAATACTCAGAGCTCTGCTGTCGCAACTCTATATATTATCATCATTTAAAAACCTTGCAAATCTACAAGTTTTCCTACAGTTTCTTCATCTCTTTTTTACTTTTAACAAATCTGAGCAAATTTTGACTCAGATTCATCAATCTACTCGCTTCAAAACTCTGTAAATCTTCTGTGGTCTATTAATCTTCAGTTCATACTTTACAAGATGCCTGATAATTCATTTGCAAACGTTGTGGCCAGTAGCTCGATCGCAGGAAATGCAGCACTCAAATAATTTGATGCAAATCACCCATATTATCTTCAGAACTCAGATTATCCAGGTATGGTTCTGTTATCACAAGCACTTACAGATCAAAATTTCAATCAATCAATTGAGTCGATCTATGAAAATTGCTTTATCTGCTAAAATGAAACTTGAATTTGTTGATGGTTCTTTTCCTGCACATGCTTTGGATTCATCATTATTAACTCATTGGACTAGATGTAATGATATGGTGATTTCATGGCTTTTGAATGCTGTTTCCACTGATATCAGAAATAGCATAGCATATCTACCTACAACAAAACTTATATGGGATGATCTTCATATTCGATTTGCTCAATCTAATGTGCCATGACTGTTCAATCTCAGAAAAGAAATAGCTATGTTAACACAGGTTCTATGTCTGTTACTACATTACCAAATTTCGAAGTCTTAACTAATGAATTGGATAATCTGATGACTATTCCAAAATGTTCGTGTGACAAATGCACATGTAATATTGGTCAGAAGGTTAATGAGTATGAAAATCTCATTAAACTCGGTCAATTCCTTATGGGAGTTAGTGACCAATTCACTACTATTCGAGGTCAATTGCTTGTGTTTACCCTCTATCAGCCAAGCCTATTCATTGTTACCACAAGAGGAAAATCAGAGAGAGATACAGAGTCCTGCAACAACCGAGAACATGGCTATGATGGTAAAAACTGGTAATAGAACAAATTTTCAAGGGTACAAGTTTGGTGGTAAGAAGTATAACCAAGTTGACACTCCAAATGTCAATTTGGTCAAATGTTCCTACTGCAATGGAGGACATTCTGTGGAAAAATGCTTTTACTTGCATGGCTATCCACCTTGGCACAGACTTCATGGTCAGCCTAAGCCTAAGCTTAAGAATTTCAACAGTAAAGCTAATGTTGTGGATATGACAAGTGCATCTACCAATGACACTGTACAATATTGGAAAAATCAGTCCTACTCATTCATACAATCCTGTGGCACAAACATTAGAAGTCAACAATCTTAATGCTAAACAGTCAAATCAGACCTTCACACCAGCACAGTATCAACAAATACTTCAAATGATTCAGACAGGTCTACCATCAATGGCTCATTCTTCTAGCAGTCAATGGCCTACTTCTGCCTCTACCACTTGGACTTCTCATATAGCAGGTACTATCACATCTGTTACTTTCTCATGTGATACTAATAAACAATGGATTTTGGATTCTGGTGCCACAGATCATATAATCCCATATGTCTTTACTCATCAATCCTAAACCCATGCATTCTAGATTACAGCTACCTAATGGTCAATTTGCCACAGTGACTTGTATAGGGGATGTTGCAATCTCAAAGACTCTGGTTCTTACAAATGTTCTATGTGTACCACAATTTCAATTTCAGTTCAATCTACTTTCAATTCCTAAACTGACATTTGATTCTTCATGTTTGGTGGTATTCTCTCTTCTCATTGTTTTCTGCAGGACCCTGTCCTGAAGAAGAGCACAGAGATTGGTAGATTGCATGGGGGTTCAAATAAGCTACAACCAGTGAATGCTCAACATCACTTATTTCATTCTAGTTCATTTCATTCTAAAACCATTGTCCATAATAGTTCTAATGATATTACTCTGTGGCGTCACAGACTTGGCCATGTGCCATTTAATCTCATGAGATTTGTACCTGTTACTTGTAATGGTGTAAAACCAACCTCTTGTGATGTATGTCATTTCTCAAGACAAACAAGAGTTCCTTTTCCTGACAGTGAATCTAGAACTTTGTCAAAATTTGATCTCATTCATTGTATGCATGGGGCCCTTATGCTCAAGCAACACATGGCAAATGCCATTATTTTTTAGCTATTGTTGAAGCTTTGTCAAAGGCCACTTGGACTTACCTCTTCTCTAATAAAACTCAAGTGTTTAGTCTTATAAAAAAATTTCTGGCATATGTCAACACTAAGTTCTCTTGTACAATCAAACTAGTAAGGTCTGACCAAGGAACTGAATTTCTTAATAAGGATGTCACCCCTTATTTGTTATCATTAGGCATAGTTCATCAGAAGAGCTGTGTCAAAACTCTTCAACAGAATGGCACAGTCGAAAGAAAACACAGAGAATTGTTTAACACAGCAAGGGCACTAAGATTTACTTCCTCTCTCCCTGTTTCTTTCTGGGGTGATTGTCTTCTCACTGCTACTTATCTTCTTAACAGGATGCCTAGAGTTTCTTTACAAGGCTAAACATCTTATGAACTCTTACATGACACAGTATCCAACATATGATCATCTTAAAGTGTTTGGTGGCCTTTGTTATGCCACTAATCTAGGTAACTCAAAAGATAAATTCTCTTCCAGGGAAATTAAAAAGCTATCCATTTGGCATAAAAGGCTATAGAATCCTTGACTTAGAGACAAAAAGAGTCTTTATCTCTAGAGATGTTACAGTTTATAGAACAGACTTTTCCCTTTCACACTCTGTCATACAATGACAAGTCCTCACACATTACTATTTACATCAATGAGTTTTAACTCTCCATTGGATTTTCCAGAGCTTGACACTCATCCTTGTTCTGCACCTTCCTCTCATTTACCTCATATTGATGAGGATACTTCTCCAGATCATATATCTAATCCTTTTCCTAGTGACTCACCTGTTCATACTTCTCATGATAATTCTACCTCTGATACTTCAGTCTCCAATCACCCTTCTCCATCTTCTTCTCCTGTTAATTCACCTCCTCCTTCTGTTAATCCACCTCCTTCTTCTGTCAATCCATCTCTTGCAAGACCAGTCAGAGTATCTAAAGTGCCAACCAAATTCAAAGATTATATAGGCTTCCCATCCAAGACCAATCTCATCTCTTCTGCAGAGCATTCAGGTAATGCAAATTATCAGATCTCCAACTTTATTACCTATGATAATTTTTCTCCAACATTCACTATGTACTTAGCTGCTACTGCTTCCATTCCCACTCCTTACTCTTTTAATCAAGCCATTACATCAGAAAAGTGGGTACAGGCTATGTTAGCTGAACTTACTGCTCTTGGAGCAAACAATACCTGGCAGATTGTGCCTTTACTACCTGATAAGAAGACAGTTGGCTGCAAGTGGTTATACAAAATTAAATACAAACCTGATGGACAAGTTGAAAGGTACAAAGCATGGTTAGTTGTTAAAGGCTTTACACAAACAGAAGGCATGGACTATTTTGAAACATTTGCACCTGCTGCAAAAATGACCACAGTTAGATTACTCATTGCTTTGACAGCTAAACAAAATTGGGAACTTACTCAGATGGATGTTACCAATGCCTTCCTTCATGGTGATTTAGATGAAGAAGTTTTTATGGATCTTCCCCCTGGATATTCTCAATTATCTCCCTTCGCTATTCCTAACAGTCATACGTGTGCTAAAATAGTTTGCAGGTTACAACAGTCACTCTATGGATTAATGCAGGCACCTAGGCAGTGGTTCATTAAACTGTCTACAAGCTTACTTGCATTTGGCTTTGTGCAATGCCATGCAGATCACACTCTATTTTCATTGTCTCAAAACTTGGGCTTTGTAGCTATTTTGATCTATGTGGATGATATTCTTGTTACTGGTTATTGTTCCACTTTAATACATGCAGTTAAGGTTTATCTTGCTTCTCAGTTCAAGATCAAAGATCTAGGCCCTTTGAAGTTTTTTCTGGGAATTGAATTTGCAAGGTCTTCTAAAGGAATTTATATGCACCAGAAGAAATATACGTTGGATATTATTAAAGATACTAGTATGCTACAGGCCAAGCCATCTAAAATACCTATGGAACAAAATCATAACTTGCTTGATGCTCCTGAAGAATATCTTCAAACTGAAGTTCCTATGTATAAAAGGCTAGTAGGGAGGCTCACTTATCTCACAATTTCTAGGCCTGGTATAGCATATGCAGTGCATGTTCTATCTCAATTCTTGGCCAAGCCAAAAAAAAAAAGGCTCATCTTGAAGCTGCATTCAAATTGCTGAGGTATCTTAAACAGTCACCTGGTCAAGGACTCTTGTTCTCCTCCTCTCTTATCATGTCTCTACAAGCCTTCTGTGATTCTGATTAGGGGGGTTGTAAAGCTACTAGGAAATCTACTACTGGTTTCTGTGTAATGTTGGGAGATTCATTAATCTCATGGAGAAGCAAGAAACAAGCAACTGTGTCTCGATCTTCATCAGAGGCTGAATATCGAGCTATGGCTGATGTGTGCTATGAAGTCACATGGATCTTATCTCTTCTAGAACACTAAAGATCAATAACCTTACTCCTGTGCAAGTCTTTTGTGATAGCAAGTCAGCTTTTTACATAGCCTCCAATCCTGTGTTTCATGAGAGAACTAAGCACATAGAGATTGATTGTCACATAGTTCAAGAGAAACTTGCTAAAAGCATCATTGTAAAACAACATATCTCTTCCTCAGAACAACCAGCAGACTTGTTCACTAAAGCTCTAACAGCTGATCATTTAGCTTATTTACCATCCAAGTTGCATGTTTGTAATCTCTTTCAAACTTGCAACTTGAGGGGGGATGTTATGAATAATAAGGGTAATAATGTAATTGTAATGAAAAGTTAGTTAGAGAGTTGTCTGTTAGAGAGAATTACGGGAACAGTAATTGTATATATATGCATGTACTGAGTATTATCAAGTAATGAATTTCATTTTCTTCATTCAACATCTTCTAGATTCATCCTCTCTCTACACCATTTCTTATTCTTTCACAACCTGTATCATTAAACTTTCAGTTGAGTTATGTACGTTTGCCTGCTTGGTACTGCACGTCTACACAACTTTAGGCCTATTTGTTTTGACTTAAATTTTAGAAATTTCTAATTTTTGTAGTGTAAATTACACTGCCATAATCTAGAATCCTAAAATTGAAGTGAAACAAACATGACATTTGTAAGGTTATGTTTTGTTCAACCTGGTGCAAAACAAACAAGAAGTTAGATGCCAATCCATTGGGTGCTAAACTGGAAAATATTACTTCCCACAAGAAAATGAGGTGTGATGTTGGTAATACCAAGACTTATGACTGCATATTCCGAGTGAGAAAAATAATGATGTAATCATAAGAACGACCAACGTAACACTGCTCGAGGAAGGGATACACAACTTTATTCTAGTTATTCTTTAAAAGCACCATAAGAAACATCAACTAATATTATTAAAACGATATGTATTCTCATCAAGTCGCAGCAACCTATATCATACGCATATAATTAAGGAGAAAGAGGGCACATTACAATCCACAATTTACTGATCATATTAGGAAATAAATTTTGTTACTCCCTCATTCCACGAAAGAGTTATATTTCATTTTGTTTGTACTAAGTTGTGAAATCTTAAAATTCAAATTCTGACAAAAGTTTAACAAGATTTTTCATATAATAAAGAGTTTACTTCGTTGGAATTTAAATGTGTTTTATAAAATTGATCATCTTATAATCAAATACAAATCAAATTTTAATTATAGACTTTCGCAAAAAAATGTACTCCATAACTCTTTTTTCGGAACGGAAGGGGTATCATTTTTTGTTTCTGATTGGTATGAATTGCAAACCACATAAGAATAGACGTAAAACCTGTCGAGAGTGGGTAATCCCATTGGTCCAAGCTGCTGGTTCACATATCCTTCAAAATGAATTGTGCATCTACAGCTTTGAGGTATCTTGGCACTCCTATCATGCTTAAGTCCTTCGATGTTACTCATAAAATTACCTAATAGAAGAATGTTATTTAAGAATGTTGAGTCAGAAATGTTGCTCAAGAAGCTGTGAGGACCATTAGAATGAATCAGTTACCTTCTTGCATGTCTAACTGCTCGCTTTCGCAAGTTCTGTAGCATCAAGGCCCGAGTTTTACCATCAGGTTTAAAACCATTCTCTTGCATTTTTGTGTACAGTTTTTTTGCTGAATCAATTTTGCCTCTTAAACACATTCCCTGGATAGAAGCATTGTAAAGAGATCCATTTGGTGGGACTTGCTGCACATTAAAATAATTCATAGAGTAATTCAGTATGAAAGAATTTATTCCCAAATCAAAGTAGAATAAAAAAATGAAACAATGCTCCATCCCTTTTCAGAATTAGAGATACATTACATCTTTATCGAAATCCTAAGATGTAACTCTTGTTATGCATATATTGAGAACAGAACTACAAAAATTTTTGTTCACAACTACTTTCCAGGTAGCCTATCATGTTAACTTTGTCGCCAATTAAAAAATAGGATTTCAGAAGTCACAATATGCAGTCAAATGAATCTCTAATTCTAGAAAGGAGCGAGTACAAAACAACATAAAAGGAACATGCAATCGGGAAGAAGAAGACTAAGAAACAGATGAGCATTGTAATATATTTAAAAGCTTAAAAGGAAATCAACACTTTTACGACTAATTGATTAGGCAACAACTAACTGATGCTTAGGTTTAAACTTACGTTAAGTATTTCCTCCACTTCATCCCAAAGAGAACCCCAAATGCAACCTCTTATCAGTGACAATAAAGTGAATATGTCTGGAGTGTGCCTTTGGTGAAGCATGTGCTCATATACTTCCAATGCTACTTTAGGACTTCTTGCAACCTCACAAGTTCCAATAACAAGATTATATGATGCAGTTGAGATATGTACATCTAAGGCTTCCATCTGCCATAATAACTGCAAAGCTTTATCCCACAATCCGAGCCTCTGGCAAGACATCAAAGCAGTGTTGTATAAATGTGAATTTAATACAGAGTTCTGCTCTGCTCGGATGATCTGAAAGAGCTGAAGAGCATCAGCATGTTTATTAGACCTGTACAAAGCACTAAGTATTGCATTCCATGTATATGCATCAGGTAAATATCCCAGAGATTTCATAATACCATGAACCTTAAGAGCTAGGTTGACCTTGCTGACTTTCCCGAGTGAGTTAATCAGCGCATTACAAGTAACGGCATTGGGTTTCAACCCTCTCTTCAACATACTTTGAAAGACACTTAATGCTAAATGCCACTCCCCCTCTTTTGAGCATGCCCCAATAATTGCTTGCATTGCATCATCCGCTGGTTCCAATCCATTTTGAATCATCTCCTGGTAGGCATCAAGAGCTAGTTCATTCTGTCCACAACGAACAAATATACAAACCAATAGACGATAAGTCACTGTTGTTCCAATGCAACCATTATCCTTCAGAATTCTCCAGATTCTCTCCGTCTGAACCCAATCATTCACTTTTCCATAAACTGATATCATTGTGTTATAAACCACCACATCAAATTCTCTGTTAAATTTGCTTTTTCCTACTAAATCCTCGAACATTTCTTGTGCTGCTTTACAACCCCAAGCATTTGCAATTGCTTTAAGAATCAAGCTATAAGTATGGCCTGAGGTCATATCACTCACCTTCATAAATTCAAAGATTCTCAATGCTTCATCAATCATTTCATTTCTCAAAAGGCAAGAGACAAGAGAATTACAGGCATGCAAGTTGGGTCTTAGTCCAGAAAACTCCATGGACCTATACAAACTTAACGCACTTACAACCTTATTTGACTTGCTAAGCCTCACAAGCCTTTCAGATAATATCTCCTCATCCATTTCCTCTAAAAAATGTAACCTGATCACTTTATCCACTTTCCCAGTTGGAATCTCAGAAGGTGGACTCGAACCCTTCCCTTGAAGTTCCATACCCTTTTGAATTCCCAAATGACCCCACGGAGGCGGTTTTTGCCCAAGAGCCCCAATATCAAGAATTTCCTTTTCTTGACCAACATATAAATTATCAAAACTAGCAACCTCGTCTCCTCTAATTTGCGCATTACCAATACATTTGGATGCAGCCAACTTATCAGTTCTAGGCACTTTTAAATGTGCAGCTCCAGACCAAGAGCATGGCCCATTGAGCATAAAATCATTCTGGCCATTAACTTGTGCACATCTTCTGCTCGTGTTATTATCTGAACTAAGATATGGCCAGCAAACGAAATACCGAAAAGGGGTTCTATATTTATTAACACTTGATGAATACAACAGCTCTTGGTAACTGTGCCCATCATATGAAACGGTAATTGCTAGTGAACTCATTATTGCTTCTACCATATTTTCACCCCGAAAACATGAAACGATTTTCTGAAAATCCTTTTCTCTACTTGAAAGATTTGTAAGCTTAAAACGTGAGGACTAGGAACAGATAGCTGTAATGGTACTACAGTAACTTATTCTTCTACAATTCAACAATACTCACAATTGATTACAAATTTTCGAAGAGAAAAAAAAAAAATCTACTAATAGACATGACTCACAGTTATTATAGCTTCACTCCTATTCTTCACAAGACGAACATTTATTAGAGGACAGAAACTAAAAAGTAAAAACTTACCCGAAATTGACGATATTTGTGAAGTTAAACACCGAAAACGAACCCACGTAATATAGGGCGGGAAGTGAGCTGTATCGGATAGGATCTGGGGAGAGAGAGAGCGCGCTAAGCAGAAGAATCATAGAACTAAATTTCTTACTTCTTACTACGTATTTCTTGGAATTATACAAAAAAACTATATAAAAAAAAGGTTGAAAAGATGAGCATTACAGAGTATTTTTTATTCTTTTTTCGGGTTAATCACAAAAATAATTTAACAAACTTTCACTTAATTTGTTTCTTTTAAAACAAAAAGTCAACTTTTTGTTATAAAATAATACACAGAGCTTATTATTTTAAACAAATAAATAAAAAATGATTGGTTAAATACAAAATTGACAAAAGTTCGTTAGTTTTTTTCATAATTAATCGCTTTTTGGATAAAGTAAAATTATTAGTAAAGGATTTTTGGGAGACGGAGAAACATGTGAAAAATGGGACATAAGATAAGGGAGGGTGAAGAAATAGGAGGAGATATATTTAGGAGAAAAAATGGAGTTATAGACTTATAGTGACAAGGGACAAAAAAGAAAAACACCAAAAAATGCTTTAGAAAAGAAATGTCAAAAAAATAAAATTCCATCTCCCTTTTAATTTAATTATCTTTATAAATTCTCTCGCATAAAAATAATTTAATTTTAACAAAATCTTGAAAAACTCTTTTAATTAATAAAAATAATCAGTGAACAGTTCATTTTTAAACAACTCACTGGTCGCAACTCGCGAGCACATTTTGTGTCACGTGACTGGCGCATGTAAACTTCCTGCAGGCGGCCACTTTTCTTTTGCAATTAATGCCTTTATTTGTTCTGAATATTCCCTCACTCCCGCTCTCTTCTCGCCTTTTACCTACATTCTGCTGAAGCAATCGAACAAGTTGAAGGGGTTTCTGAAAATGGGTAAGTCAATTTAGAAAAGATTGTTGATGTTTGTGTATGTGTATGTGTGGGTATGTGTGTAACTGTTTGTATACGTGTTGTTTGTTGTTGTAAATATTGCAGCAGAAGAAGTGGAAAAAGAAGAAAGAGGAAGAGTGAGGGAGGGAGTGGGATCAATTGCACTCCTTCCCTCTGGTTCAATTTCAGGTCACTTTGTTCAGCTTCCTGATTCTGTTTGTTATGGTCTTTATGGCATTGGTACTGCTTTGTTACCTTCTATGGAGTAATATAATTCCCTTTTATCTTTTTTTCATTTTTCACCCTATTATAGTTTACATCCTTTATGGTTGGTTAGAATTGGATGACATAAGAATGGAATGGATGGATGGGAAAGAAAATATGGGGGGAAAGGGAATGATGAAAAAAATGAGGGAGCTTGGGAACGAAAAAGATGGAGTGTATATAAATCTTGGATGTCTTGGAATGAATTAACCTATATAGGAGCCTAGGATTTAATGCTATCAATGATTGAAAAAAAGGTATAAATATCTATTACATTTCCTTTCAATCAAACGAACGCAACATTAGTGTTTTATCCATCAAATATATATATCTGTTTGAGTAATTTTTTAAGTCATGGACTCGTGGTATTTGAAATTGGTAAGTTTTATGTAATATGGGAATGTGGTTGTAGTTTACAGCAGACTGAGGTTCTACGTATAAATAAATGCTTTCTTCCAATTCTAGTATGATTGATATACTTCTATATTGCTTTTTCCTTCATCTCTGTTTTTTCACCATTCAGATAGAACTTTTTACATATTGTGCCATTATCATGTACTTATATGCTTGTGCTTCTCATTTGAAAAAGAATTAGCCTGTGAAAGGGAGTGCAGCAGGGGTGAGGATTACCGTTTGATCAAGCTCACAATAACAGACTATAATGTAAAAGCTTGTTGCTTTTTATTCTCATTCCTTTCAGCTTTTGGAGTTGGAGATGAAACTTGTATTTCCAGTAATTTTTTAAGTTTACAACAGAGTAAAAAAGAAAGGGACGTAGTGGTGGAATGCAGAGGGCATGATGCTACTCGGTTATGTAATGTTGATCATGCTCATGGGTGAGTCAATTGTGACATGATATTCTCAAGGCACAATTATTTTAAATGACATTCTTACTGCTTTTCATATTCATTATCGAAAAGAGTGGTTATCTCATAACCAATAGACGGTGGTTATCTCATAACCAATAGACGTCTATGGAACCATTGGAATTAAGGAATATCATTGGACTAGAATAGTCACATTGTTCTTGAGAATGTATGAACTAAGGAACTATGATATTCTATTCTTTATACAGATTTATATTTGTATTAGTCACTATCATCAATCATTATTGACCATGCTTCTTAATCTTGTTCTTCTGTATCTGTTTTCTTTTTTTTCGCACTTTCCTCTTTCTTCATCCTAATAATTTGATTCATGGACAGATGGGAGAAGGATGTTGTCGGAATGCTTAACCAAAGGCATGGAAAGAGAAAGATTTATGTCTCTTTTGAATGTGAGACGCTTAAAGCTGAGGAGGCAGCAGAAGACCACATAAGGAAGTTCATGCCAAAATTAGCTGGCATGGATGCTGTCGGTAAGCAAAGCCCTCTCTGTGAGCGCAGCTGTGCGCATTTGTGTGCACTTTTTCTGCTTGAAACCCTGGTCGGTTGTCTGAGATCACATTTACCTGCTGGATCCCATATCACTTGGCAGTTGACAACCTATAGTTTATTTGTTCTCCTCACAAGATATAATAAATTGACCAGAAGTATGTATTATTTTATTTGTATTGCATCGGCAATTTGAACAATTCTGTCGATGCATCATTAGTAAATGATATATTCAATATTAGGGCAGTCTACAGCATATTGAAGTAAGCATTCACTTACAAAGGAGGGTATTTCTAAAATACATTCAAAGATTATTGTGGAATAAGGAATAAAATGCCTTGTCATGCCGAAATACTTAGTCTACAGCAGTCATTTTTACAATGTCAAGACTTTATTTTTCAGTGGTTAGCATAACTGCTTCATTCACAGCAGCCACACTATATTCTATTACATTGGTTGAAACACCATACGCATACTAGCACAATCCATGCACGCTGTGTAAACGCATAATAATATTCATTTAGTGGCCTTAAAAGAAAGTTTTCATTTGTTCTAATTATTGAACAAGAACTTTAATGACAGTTGTCACTGAGCTCCCTATCACTTGTATTCAAAAAGATGTCTCAGTTGCTGAGTTATCCTACTTAGATTGCTGGAATAAAGTGACTTAGTAAAACAGTGGAAAGTTTCAAACTAATTTATCTTGTTAGTTACTGATAAATTTCCTTGTTTGTGGGAATAAGTTTGCATCTTGATAGGAGCTTGTTATGTATTTCAGTTGTTTTTTCTCTGTATTTAAAGCATGTTTTGGGTCAATGAGAAATCATCAGAGTTTCAATCTCGATATACTTTCTTACTATCTATTTTTGTTATTAGTATGAAACATTAACTTCTTGAAGCCTCGAGGCTTTGGTACATTAACTTTTACGAATTGTATGTTCTCTAATTCCTTCGGAAAAGTTGAACGAGCTATTGATATGATTGTGCACTGTTTCACGGTTAGCATGAGAGCTTTGAATGAAGAATTTTTCTATATTCTAACAGAAATGCCATATATGCAGTTAACATCGGCCCAATGAGTATTACTGGCCTGGAGTTCAAAAGCGATGTTGGACATGAGAAGATTCAACAGAATACATTTGAATGCACTCCTATGACGGCTGAACTCCCAGTTAACATTGGCCCAACAAATACTACAGGCTTGGAGTTTGAAGAAGAAGATGAATGTGAGCAAATTCGTTAGAATACGTCTCACAATGAATGTAATGAAGATCATATATAGTTTCAATTTGGTGGATTGTGCAATTATGAAGTTAATTAATTAATGTAACAAATGAAAGACTTGCACATTGTGATTGTTTGATTTTTGTTTATGATGTCCAAGAAAACTGAGATTGTAATTGGGATTTGTGCAATTTCTTCAAGTCTGTTCAACTATAGAAGTTCGACCACTGTTATTGGCATGGTCAAAGATCAATGTTCGCTCTTGACAGCTTGATGCTTTTTAAGTCGAGAAACTCGACAAAATTTGTCTAAATACTTCAAGGGCAAAACCAGGATAACATGTCAAGGAGGTCAGGAGAAAAAAATCACAGATCGCAGGGACAAAATGTAAAAGTTAATATAGGACACATAAGAAAGTTTTATTAAATTTTATGAGTGATAATAAAAATTTTGAAAAATAGGGAGGGGTGGCCACCATCCCATCTTGATGTAATTCCGTCCCTGAAATAATTGGAGACATGCTTTACATGGTTGTCTTGTACAATCACGTAAAGCAAACACACTTGTACAGTCGTACAGTTCAACCAAGTGTCTAACCATCTAGACAATTTTGTTTAGCTATCAAGTATATTATTTTTAACAACGAAATCAAGATTCACAAACCTAATCAAGAAAGAAGAAGATGATGTAAGAATGTACAGGTAAACCAACAACTTTGTGATAAACAAAATCCAAAAGAACCAAGCCACCATTTATAATCATTTGATAGGTAGTCGGCCCTTTGAATCCGAGTGTACATCCCTCTCAGCTGGGAACCAATCACACATGTAACGAACCTCTGGGTTTTGTGTTACATTTACAATCACACATTTCACACTAACAAATTTTTTATGTGAAAGGTGGTCGAGAAAAATGGATAGCTAAACATGAAATCCCTCTCATCTAGGAACCAAGATAAAAACAGGAAGCAGCACATTTTCTGTTGATACGTATTCACGTATGTTGATAGTAGTTGCCCAAAACCACCGCTACAAAAAAATGAGGACTTTAAATTCTTCACTACCTACTCAGCAGTACAAGGAAATATCTCAGAAAAAGTATAGCAGATTAATGCAAATTGTTGAATTACAAATAAATTTTAAGCTCCATTGAAGAATTGTGCAATAAAATGAACAGTTAAACAGATGTCTTTCATAAGAAATTTGGCCCCAGACCTTTGTAGGTTTCATTATTTCTGCTCTGGAGATAGTTTGAAATAATCATGAAATCAATTAAATGGCCCAAAACCTAGTGCTCGGTAAATGGAA
Organism: Centella asiatica; assembly: GCA_014636745.2. Classification (NCBI taxonomy): domain Eukaryota; kingdom Viridiplantae; phylum Streptophyta; class Magnoliopsida; order Apiales; family Apiaceae; genus Centella; species Centella asiatica. The sequence continues at coordinate 29,267,618 of CM025785.1, read as the reverse complement.
AAGCCTAACTTAATCCCCAAAGATATGTGCACTCACCTTTGCAACACGAAATATTCAGTTTGTTGGAAGTATCACTCAAACCGAGATGCGTCTTCTGAGTCAGATAAGGGCAAGAGGTTGCAAATTCCAAGAAGGTGACCATTCAGACACACAAAATACTCTATGCAATCTTCATATGCGCCTAACCTACAGCTTGCACTTTGTGGTATCATCTTTGCTTGCGACATGCTCCACAACTTTGTCTTGCAATATGGGCACAGTTCTGTAGGATGAAATTTAGCCCCTTTTCTAATCAGCATCTTCCGAATGTTTGACAATGCAAAAGATTTGAAGACACCCCTGAAGAATCCAACATCTTCCTCATTCTCTTGGTCAAGATGTTCACAAGGGTCAGAAACATACAATATATCTGATCTGCATTGAGGTAAAAGAAAGCTTTTCCCTGAGGTTCGAGAGAAGCGCGTCTTATGAACAAAGTGTCCAGGTATATGATATCTATTGAATAAACCACCTTTGGTACACCCTGAACAATAAATAAGGAGCTTTCCTAGTGCCCTCCAATTTCCATCAACACTGTGACTTCCACTAGATTGAAGATCAAGCATCATCTTCGGAGCTCTAGTTAAGCAAAATTCCTTCCAAAGTACTCTCTTAGCGAGATCATCGAACCATTTGCAAACACAAGAAAGGCTTGCAATCGTCTTAGGATTCCAGTTTAAATACTGTAGTAGTAGGAAAATAACTTCTTCACTTAGATGCCCTTTTGTACACAGGCAGCTCGTTGAGTGTATGCAACGAAAGAACTTCATCATGCTCGTTATTCCACCTATAGTAATAGAAGCATTAATAATTATCCACTTCATATAATCGCACATGCACAAATTTAGCATGATTTACAAAACAATTGCAATGACAGTCAAAACTCTTAAAGCAGAGAATTGGCATACACAGGATCCCACTAGATGAAAATTGGAATGAATTGTGGCATTTGGATTTCCAAAACAATTTAAGAAAAATGTACTAAGGAAAAAATATAAAGGAAAACAGAAAGACGGCCAAAATGGCCTTAAACAATGCCAAAAGCACCAAACAAGCTCTGCACTTACAAAATCACGACTTTAAATTACATTATGTTGATGGGATTGAGATGGAGCTTCATATATCCCATGCAAAGGAGAAACTTAGGTAATGAATGGTTAGAGATGGGGGAGTAGGAGAAAGAAGGTGCACAAAACAGAAAAGACACCCAGGTTGGGCTTGGAATTTAATTTTATGATGCCCATGATGAATAGGACAAGTGTCCAATGAGCAATCTTTCTTGCTATTGCACTGAAAACTAAGAGATATAGCTGACATGCTTATCTAACAAATACAGAAAGTAAAAAATGCCTTATAATACGTTACAGAGCAACTGACTGTAGTTGTTCACCACAGATGACCATGTCCATTACAAGTGTCTCTCTAGATCATCGAATATATAATTTTCTAATGTTTGATGTCTGACGACCAAGGTGTGAGGTATAATAGCTTGCCATTATCCATAAGTTTATCGAAGGGTAGAAAAGCCTCTGGAGGAACAACTTACAAATGTTTCAAAAAAGAATTCCTCTCTATAGGGATATCAAATAAAGAGAAGAACTGAACAATTACATAGTACATTACATATATGGGGCAGAGGTAAATTAACAAAGTATGTATTTGAAAATAAAAGAAACACAAATCTGCCAAACAGAGGGTGTACAAGACTCTTCACCAATTTAACAAAAACATATATTTGCAACTGGAGTTAAGAGTAGCCCTTACAATTGATGTATGAGGGTTGTATTTATGTTTATACAATTTTTCCCATATGGCCAGCTATATTTGACCCTTAAAGATAACACCAAATTTATTAGTTCAAGCATCAGTCACTATTCAAAAGATTGCTCGATTGAAAAACTTAAACTAATAAAGATCACATTAAGAGTACCAGTTGACTTTACCTAAAGCGACTGGAGGGGAACTGCAAGCTCGAATACATTGACTCGAGCAGAAATTACTCAGTATTAACTAGGAGCACTTCAAATATCAACTATAGCCATGGCGCCAAAAATTGGCATGAAATCCATAAAAAAATTATACAGTGGCAAAATTTTGTAATGCAGTTAAACGGCCTTCCAAAACTCAGATCCATTACAATGTAAATAACATTAAAATGTTGTTTTTCGGAGAGAACAATCTAAAACCAACTAAACAGATAACACTGCTACAAACTTTAACTTAGAAGGAAACAGAAACAAAAGTCAATATTTCTATCTTTAGTCACTAGCAAGTGATCAACAAAGCATGAGCTGTCAGAAGCAGAAACATTGGAAAACTCGAAAATATTTAATGCGATACCAAAGCCATCAAAACCTTCTTCTAATTTACCAATAAATTAACTTTTGATTGACTGGGCAAAAACGTACATATCACAATTAAAAGAAAATAAACAAGCCGAGCTAAATTGCAATATAAACAGGCTAAAATGAGCAGATCACAACAAGTACATGAAATGAATAATCCCCATACCCCTGTATAAATAGAAGTCTTTTCCTGCATCAACTCCAGATTATTAACCACTCATACTCCTGTATGCAGAAAGACAAAGAAAGATTAGGGCTTCTTTGCATGCATTTATAAGGACAAATTATAAACACTGCAACTTAAGATTTACCAAGAAATTTGCAAGAATTGCTTATAAGAAACTTGAATTTAACAGGGTCACTTTCCAAAATGTATCCTGTACAATGAAAGAGTGAAGAGGGAAAGGATTTAAGGGGTTTCCATATTCTGAAGAAGAAAACCAACAATATTTTAAGTTATTTTCAAGACAAATCCAATACCCGAAACAGACAAGGAGAGAGAGAGAGAGAGAGAGAGAGAGAGAGAGAGAGAGAGAGATATTAGTGAAACATTATGCTAGTTGTCTAGTTGGGCCATCTTTTCTTTGGGTATCATCAGATGATTGGGTAATTTTTGTTTTTATATAAACCACGAGATTAGTGAGTGAGAATGTGTATCTAAACAAACAAAGAAGGCTGATGTCAAGTGGCTTCTCTCCATGGTTTTATCATTTTTATTTTCGTTTCTAGATAGGGACTGGTCGCTAACGATATCGATTTGACACAGATAAATATCTTTCAGTTAAAATTATTAAATAAAATTATTTACTCTTAAAATATCTTATTTAATTTAATGATTCAAACCCTATTATATTTATTTTGTTATTTTATAATCTATTAGTTCACATAATATCCTTTATTTATAATCTTATTTGGTTGGAAATTGGAATTAATTCTGATCATGAGTATGGATTCATGACATTTTTTGTTATATTATTTCCCTTTTCCTTTTCACTTTCACACAAATTTAATTCACCCATGAAGATTGAGTTGTATATGAGTAGTGGCGTTATGTATATCCCATAGAGTATTGATTTGTGTAGCAGCATCGAATTTTTGAGATTTCCAAAGAGGATAATTATTACTCCCTTCCTTTCAAAATTATTCATTCCTTTCAAAATTAAAGATACTTTTTCAAAATTAGAGATACGTTTTTAAAATTATAATTTTTAAAGATAATTTTTATATTCTAAATATATTCATATTATCATTTTATTTAATAGTAGTTGGAATTATGGTAAAAACCACCAAATAATACATATAGTGGAGTTAATTAAATTAGTGAAATTATGGAATGATATTTAAGGATTTTCATTATTTTCTATAGTCCAAAAATAGAAGATATTGTGAAATTTTAAAATGATATTTAAGGAACTCTATTATTTTTTATAGTTCAAAAATAAAAATATATTTCTAATTTTAAAACTGAGGGAATATGTTTTAACATTAGGTGTTTCATTTGATTTATGTGTCAAATTTAACATTTCAAAAGTTGGAATTGGTACTACTTAACCGTTAATTTCACTAATTATCGACTAACTCATCTGAAATTTTGAGAAGGACATGTGTATATGAATTTTAGGCAATGACCACTAATAATGGATGAAATTTTGAGAAGGTCATGTGTACATGAATTTTAGGTAATGACCACTAATAATGGATGAAATTTAGGTAGTGACCGCTAATAATGGATGGGTGTGTGAGTGTGTGTGAAATCTAGGCAGTGATCGCTAATAAAAAAAACCCTATAAGTTAATTAATGGATGAGTGTGTGAATTTCGAACTTTGTAGGTTAATAAAAAAATCTTAATGGATAACCTATAAGGTAGTTAATGGATGAGTGTGTAATTGCGTACGTAAATTTTAGACAGTGACCGCTAATAATGGATGAGTTTGTGAGTGTGCGTAAATTTTAGACAATGAACAGTAACCGCTAATAAAAAACTTTAAAAGTTAGAGCAGATACAATCTATTTAAAATTTCAAAATTCTAATTTTTTCGGTGAATAATGTTTTGTTAAATTAGTTATAAAATTCTTATAATTATATATATCAACTATAAGGGAATAATTTCAAATTTAAAAATAAGTTAAATTAATCTCGAAAAGTTAAATACTTCGTATATTTCTTATCTTAAAGTAAACAGATGACTATTAAAAATTTATAATGTACAAAACAGATACAAAGAAGTGTATTTGGAGATACATGATATATTCATAAAGAAGTTGCATTCAATAATGAGCAAATTTAGGCATATTTAAATTGTCAAACGCATATTGAAGGAAATATATGGATAAAGATTGCGACACGCTGTATTGTATTATAAGAGTACGTATATTTGAACCTACAATATACTGATACACGAAGTATTTATAGATTTTTTTATTTATCCGTTATATAAGAGTCCACCGCATAGATTAGTACAAAGGATCACGTTGTATATCAAATATAATTACATCCAACTAACATTTTTTATTTATAAGTCGCCGTTACTGTTGCTTGTACATAAACTTTTTACAATATTTTCTGACTAAATTTACTGTTCGATAACGGAATGGGCATAAAATGTTATTCTGAATTATATATTTTAATTTTCATTTATTTATTTCGTATTTTATATTTTATTCATACAAAATTTTATAAAATAAATATTAATTATTATTAATATATAAAAGGATCGGAGTTAGGAATAAAATATGATGAAAAGTAAATATCATATCATATCTTATTATAAAATTCAAATAGTCAATCCAATTAGAATTAGAGTTAGACAGAATACTAATAATTTGAATAAAAATGGCCAACTCTAGTTTGATTATTATTTAAATTAGCTGCAGCAAATATTATTTACGTATTCTATCTGAATGTTTGAAAAATAGAATAATACATATACTCCGTATGATATTTGAAGTAGTAGTTTTCAATAATACATATACTCAGTATGATATTTGAGTAGTTGGGAACACGTTTGACGTGTAAAGTTCCTTCTTATTGCTTGTGGATCGATTATGGACTGTGCGAGTGTAACATATTTTTTATAAAGGGAATATATATGTACAAATTGACTATCTTTAAAAGTAGTAGAAAGCAGAGTTAGTCTTTCTTGATTTCTTGAGCCGCCAGATGAGTTAAAATTTTTATTGGATGGAGATCTGAATGTATCAACGGCTCGTTTTATATAATTTGTCTTTCTTTGGGCGTTTCGCCCACTTTGTAACAAAAATAAAATAAAATAAAATAAAATTACAAATCAATAATTTGACAATAATCAATGCAAAACAAGAATGATATAAATTTGAAGTATTTTTTTATTGTAATTTTTTAAAAATACATGACATTACATTATAAAAAGAGGATTTGAAATCTCATCACTTGAAGAGAAATATGAACTTTAAACTAATGGGATAAATGCCAAATTAATGGGGCAAATGGCCAAGATCAAATTCGAAGTGCTATGATTTCGAGGTGATAAATTTAATTTAATTGACAAAGGTTGAAATCATGTGAAAAATTTAATTTAATTGACAAAGGCTGAAATCATGTGAAATTTTGTGCGCGCTTTGTTTGATGTAGAGTTAATTCATACAACTTTCTTTTCAGAATGCAAACTGTTAGATATAAATGTTGATGATAATAATACAGTTATAAGGGAATAAATGTGCATTTATAAGTACTCAAAGTATTCTATAAATCTTGGTATATTTGCACAAGTTTTGTATCTACTGATGATCAATTCAATCATCAGGGGATGAGTTTAAATGCACTAGGCAAGTCATCAGTAAGTACTTAAAAAGGCCATGATAGTGTCAGGAAATGTCTGTTGTTATTTAAACATTCAAGTATTCTGCACATCAGACATTCCAGTTGAAGCCAACAAGCATCAATGATTAAAAAAGCAAGCATTTGAATAAGGCATTAGTGGAAAAACTCATCAGGGGGAAGCCTAAAATGTTGCGCTAGGGGATGATCTCGTTAGGGGAACCCGTCAGGGAATGACATCGAAGGACTAACCCATCAGGGGAAGTTCGAACACTGCATCAGGGGATAACATAGATGGAAAAACCCGTCAGGGAAACCATCAGGGGGAATGCTAAACACTGCATTACTGAATGTCATCAATGGATACAAGTAGGTCTTAACATTAGTGGATAATGAAGCACTGATCAAGTCTCCATCAAGGCTTGTCATCAGGGGATTCAGAAACACTGATCAAGTCAATTTCAGGGCTTGTCATCAGGGGATGGTTATGACCCAGTTCACTCATCATCCGGACTTACACGCAAATAATTGATATTTGGCCTAGAAGCAAGGGATACAACTAAGAAGATATTCCTTGAAGTATGGTGGTCCAATAACAACTCTCAAGTAATAAATGCATGAAGATTAGGGGATGAAAAAGAAGTAACACTAGCTAATAGCAGTTGACACGTTTCTCCTAGAGGACAATGATGGGACATATTACGGCTATGTTGAATAAGAAGCACGTCTAGCACGTGGATTCTACAATTGATCTCCTACATATATAAAAAGAGTTGTTACACGAGAAAAAAAGAAGAGGAAACCCACTTACGCACTAGAGAGAATCTTTGTAATAGATCTTGATAGAAATATCCAAAGAGAAATCAATAGATAGTGGGTGAGAAAAAGAAGCTGTAATTCATTACAGATTTGTAGTTGTTAATCACTTTGTGATTATACAGATTCCCAAAAAACACCAAGTTATAATACAACTATTTTAACTTGAATGCTTGTGTATTCATTTTAATTTCAGTAGAGTTTTTCTGATCTTTGCAGCTATTTTGGTTTTTGTGTATTAACTTTTAAAGGGCAAAAAGTTTGTAATGTTTGTATTCAACCCCCTCTTTTGCAAACACTTGAGCTTATTCAGTTATAACAATTGGTATCAGAGCCTACTAGCAGACTATATTTGATAAAAGATCTTTAACAATGGCAAACAAAGCTGGAAATAGTAAAGTTCCTATGTTGGAACAAGGTAAATATTTCTTTTGGAGGCAACATATGATAGTTCATCTTAGAGTAATCGATGATGAATATTTATAAGTTCTAGAAGAAGGCCCTCACGTACCCAAAAAGCTCATTCCTCAAGAAGTGGTAAATGGAGTCAATGTCCCTGAATGACTAGTCTTAAAGACTAATGATGAAATGACTCCGAAGGAAAGAGAGAAGGTAAAGAAAGATCTAAAAGTAATAGGTATTCTCTATAATGGCTTAGACGATGATATATTAAATAGTATCATGAATCTTACAACATCTAAGTCAATATGGGATACTATCCAGATCTTGTGTGATGGTACAAAAGATGTGAGGGAAAACAAACTGCAGTTCTTAACACAACAGTATAAGTGGTTCACAATGAAAAATAGTGAATCACTCACTAAAATGTTTGACAGATTCAATAGGTTGGTAAATGACCTGAAGATGTACGGGAAGACATATGCTAACAAAGACGTGAACAAAAAATTCATGAGGACACTTCCCATATCATGGGATCCAAAGACAACAACCATCAGGGAATCCAAGGACATGAATCTCCTAGACTTGGATAGGCTCTATAGTACCCTAAAGACATATGAACTGAAAGTTCAACAAATATATGAAATGTCAGGGGGATACCATAAACCTTAAATCTATAGCCTTGATGGCTGCCAAAAAAAAAACAAAAAGAAAGTAAGACAAAAAGTCTTGATAAAACAGTAGGAGATGTTGAGGAGAGTGAAGAAAGTGAGGATAATGAAGCTGACTCTAAGGGGACTAAGTACACCCCCAGAAGAGTTTGAAGAGATGGATGAAACCATGACTTTCCTTGTAAGAAGGTTTTCCATACTGAAATTCCAAAAGCCAAATGGAATAAAAAAAATTTCAGCAAGGAAACCTGGTAACACAAACAACTTTATCGACAAATCTAGAATAAAGTGCTACAAATGCAATGAGTTGAACCACTTTACAAATGAGTGTCTCAAGGCCAAAAATGAAGGTGAGTCCAAAGGGAAGGATGCTGTTGTGGACTACAAAAAAAAAATAGTTTGACCTTCTTAATACTAACAAAAAGGGCAAAGCCTACATTGTTAAGGGAAAGGATTGAGCTGACTCAGATGAAGAAGAAACTGAGGAATATGTCAACTTAGCCCTAATGGCCTCATCCACTAACAGCAGCAGCTCACAAGTAAGCCTCGAAATTTCCTCTAACATGTCCAAAACTGATTGTTTCAAAATGGTTAAGGAAATGTCTTGTGAGATTAGAGATCTTTATGACACTTTAAGGAGTGTTGTAGCTGAGACTGAGAGAGTGCAGAAAATCAATGAACATTTAACTATTAGAAACATTCTGTTAGAATCAGAACTTTCTAGGCTTGAGAATCTTGAAAAAGAACTCTCCAAGACTAGGAACCTCGTTGTTTGTCCCGTGGAGTAATTGGGGGGGGGGGGGGGTGGGGGGGGGGGGGGGGGGGGGGGGGGGTGGAGGGGGGGTTGAATACAATTACTAACTTTTCTTTGAATTAAACTGTTTAATATAGTTTAAAACTAAAGAATAGTTAAAACAACTTTACTGAAAAGGTATAACATATGAAACAGTAAAACAAATTGCAAGATATGAATATTAATCTACAATATGTATATTTATTGTAAATTAATTTGAATCTTTACAATTCTTTCTGGTAGTGATTACTAGCTGCAAACAATCTCTGTTTAAAATAACAGTTGCATTCTAGAAAAATGATTTCTAGCTTCTCTCAAGTTTATGAAAACTTGTTACACTTTCTGTAATATAATTACAACTTTTATATAATTTGAGATAATATGTATCCTTGTGTTCTCATGTATCTCAATGATATCTTGATGTATCTCACATACCTTGATGTATCTCACATATATATTATATATCAGTTGCTCCATGTCTCTATTTATAGACATAGCTCCCTTGTTCTCCAAATTTCCACAATGAGTTGCCTCCAAAATATCTCTAATATTCTTTGATAATTGCAGCTTTGTCACATAACTTCTTCTTTTTGCATGACCTTCCTTGCATGTCAACCTATTATGTAACATCTCTAGTGTATTAGCACACCAACTCCATTATTTTCCTCTTGGAGTTCCTGATCCATCGGAGTTGTTGACGAGTGAAAGAATAAACCTCGTATTAA
>CM025785.1:29213435-29258023 GCA_014636745.2 Centella asiatica | reverse complement strand
TTATTTTCCGCAACCTGTATTTGATCTTAACAGGACCAAATACATCAGTTCCCATGATAAGTTATCTTTGCAGTCAATAACTTATCTTTATGAGCTTCCTGATTTTTGATAGGACTAGTTTTCATATCTTCCTCCTTTAAGTTTCTATAAGTTATCTCTGCAGTTTTCACACCAGTAGCTATATGTTAGAGTGTATGCCCTAGTGGCCAATTATGTAATAATTGTGACACTATATTTATGTTATGTTTTGGTTAAATGATAATTTATTATGTTTTATTTACTGCATTATATAAATGTTAACATAATAAATGTCCTTAGAAGAATGATACTATTTATATGGATTCAAGTATGTGACTTGAATATGAGATCATATAAGTATGTAATGTATCATTATTCTTAAATGTCCCTAGTCGAGTATCATTGTCAGTGGGACAACAATAATACATCGAGACTAGTATGTGGATTAACTGATGGCCATATCTCATTGGTCATAAATATATACGAGATATATTAAGTTGATACATAGGTACATGTTAGAGAACATTGTACTAGACAGACCCACCATGAGAATTCTACATGGAGCGTTATGCTGTGTGTCATAAGTAATTCTCATAGTGAAAATGATGTAATGGTCCTTCGACCTGAAGTCATGACATTTCTACATAAGGAGTTATGCTTTTTGACATTATCAAAAGTCACCTTTAACCGGGTGGACGATAAAGGTGATTGTTGGATGCATAATGAGTTATGTGAGAAATAGGAATGATGTAGATGGAATTTAACCCTCCTATAAATTAAGGGTGATATCTATAGGCCTCTTGATTGAGTGAAACTATGAAATGCATGGCCATGCTCAAATAGAGATTTGTTTCATATAGTTTACTCATTGATCAAGAAAACTGAGATTAAATTATGAAGAGGATGACACATCCATGCCTTAAATTTAATCTTAGATATCATGGTTAAAATGATTAAGTTACATTGAAACATTGGTCACGAAAGGTAACGTCGAATCTATGACTTTATTATTACTTGGGTAACAGTGATGTATTACTAGATGCCGCTCACTATTTATAATTTTGTAATATGATTTAAAATTATTGCCAACGTAATAATAACCTACAGGGTCACACACAAAGAACATTTGTCAAGGAGATATAATTTAAATGTCAATGATTTTAATATATCAATAAGATTGATTTAATTAAATCATGGCTTTAAATTATATATATATATATATATGTAATCTGTATGAAGTAGAGTCCTTTGGAAGGAAATACGAATATATATTTATTTGTACATATATATATTAATTAAGTGAGACTTGATTAAATATATATATCTAATAAATATAAAATTTGGATTATAATTCTCCTAATTAGATTAGGTTTTGGAATTACTCTATAAAAGGCTATATATATGATATATCAGCTATTCTCTCTAACCAACGTTTAAGAGAGAGACTAGAGTTAAGAGAGATAGAGAAAAGAGATACAGATCATACAACTAGTATTGTAACTCTTCTTGTTTGGATCGTAAGACGGTTCGTGGGTGTTCGTGTGGATACCGTAGAGACGCTGTCCAGTTGGATTGCGTTAAAGATTTGGAGATGATCAACACCTTCACCAAAGCTTCAGATTCACACAATTAATCGGTAAAATCTTAAACTATCTGTATTAAATTGTTTCACATAGATCCTTGGGTTTGGGTTTCGTTTTGTTTTATTTTAATCGTATTTTTTTGCTGCGTTTGATGATACGAAACCCAACACTATATACGCATGCTAGTGTATAAGTATGACTTATCTTCATATTTTACTTTATCAGTGTTCACACCTGCAGTGTATAACTTATCTCCTTGAAGCTTCTTTGGTAGTCAATCTCTCCTTATTGGACCACTATCTATATTTTAATTCCACCGCCTTTAAACTTGAGTTAGTGAATTTGTGAACTCAGCCATGTGTCATCTTAGATGTCATTTTTAGTCTCTGATTATTTTATCCCCTGGTGGACAATCTCTGTTCATCAGTGGATATTTATCCCCTAACGAGCTGTTTTGTTCATCAGTAAATATTTATCCCCTGATGCTCAAGTACTTGACTTCATTGGCGATATTGTTGATTTGCCCGACGACTTTGGCGATAGGCAAATAACTTTGGCGATAGTCAAAATGACTTTGGCGTTGAGTAATGTTGAGTTTAGCGTTAGCCAAATAACTTTGGTGATGGTCAAATCTTCTCAAGGCTACTTTAATGCATTGAAGTGTCTTTGCCTTAGTCTTTAGTAGCTTCAACATTAGTCTCCGATGAACAAACACTTAGTCTCTGATGAACAAAAACTTAGTCTCCGATGAGCAAAAACTTAGTCTCCGATGAACAAAAACATAGTCTCAGATGAATTAATTTTGCTTGACCAATTTTGACTTTTGTTGAACTATCCAAATGTAGTCTTTATAGTCTTTGATGCGTACCCACAGTCTCTGATGGTAGTCTCTAATCGAACACTACTGCGGGTACTTGTACAATTACAAAATCTAACAATTCTAAGTTTGTACGTTATCATCAAATGCTATAATTCCTAATGCTCGTTGACTTTGCTGTGAAGAGAGAAGAATGGACTTCCAAACTTGTAAGAGAAGAGAAAAAGAGGACATAAAGAGATGAAATGAGTCAAGCAAGAAACTAGATGATCAATTAAATAGTAAGAGATCTGATCATAAATCTTGTTTAGGCTATGAGGGGAATCAAGTGAAGCAACCTTCAATTGAGGTTGAACAAGCAACTAGCTTTGGTAAAAGGCCCATGCAGCCTGTTAAGTTTGTTAAGTCTATAACCAAGCTAGAGAAAGATAATGTTTTCCCAATGTTTGAAGCTTCCAGAAGTGGTGGGAGTGGCAAGAAGCCTTTTCTTTCCTGAGCACTCAAAGTCCCCTCTAAGAAGGAACATGACTGTGCATTAGTGGATACACAATCATTAGAGGATAAGAGTGCATCAGTCATTCGAAGCCCTTCAAGAGATAAATGTTTGTCAGTAGATAAGAAAAAGAATAGGAATGGTAAACTAGGTGTGAACAAAGCTAATAACTATACTCCTATTCATGAAGCCCATTGGAAAGTGTGTTGGAACTGTGGTAATGTTAATCACCTATCTTTTCAGTGTAAAGAAAAAATCATAGATTTTATCTGACACAATTTTATATGCTGATGATTTATCAACTGTTTAAGCATGTACCCCTAAGGGTAAATGAAAGAAATTTGTTGATAAATCTAAAGCTTATAGTGAAGCTCCTAAAAAGGAGAAAGTATGTACACTGCCTACACCAAAAGTCATTAGTAATAAAAAAGTTGTTTTACCAATATCTGTGACTAAACCTAGAGGACCCAAATTCACTTGGGTGCCAAAAATAAATTAAATGTTCTTTGCGTGTAGGAAAAAGTCAAAGACAAGCAAGTCTGGTTTTTAGACAGCGGCTGCTCAAGACATATAATAGGAAATAAATCCTTGCTTACAAAGTTTCATGAGACGGTTGGTCCAGTGATCTCTTTCAAAGGATTTATTCTTAGTTATGAAAAATTAGCAAATGGGGATGTCTCATTTGAAGATGTAGCACTAGTTGATGGGCTAAAAGCACAATCTATTGAGCATAAGTCAACTATGTGACAAGGGGTTCATCATTTCTTTCAAAGGGGATATGTGTTTAATCTCCAATGAAAATGATGGCGAACTGGTCTTATTAGGAGTTAGGAAAAGAGATCTTCATAGTGTTGATTTTGACTCAGCAAATGGAGAATGATATTTCTATAGCAAAACATCCCCTGATGAGTGCAAGTTGTGGCACAAGAAACTGTCTCACCTAAACTACAAAACAATCAATGATTTAGTGAAGAGAGAGTTAATAACTGAACTACCTCAAATGGAGTTTACTCAAGAAGGATTAAGTTCAGCATGCCAACAAGGGAAGCAAATGAAATCAACATTTGTCAGCAAAGAAGCCACAATGATCAATGATCCAATTCAAATGCTACACATGGACCTATATTTGGTCCAGTCAATATCATGACAATATCAAAGAAGAGATATGCTTTGGTCATTGTAGATGACTACATAAGGTACAATTGGGTCAGGTTCCAACATGTTAAAATAGTGGTGTGAGAAACTGAAAAATTCTAAATGTATTTTACGATAAGAAATAATTTTATTTTGTGTTATTATATTTTTTTGCATAGAGTTAGCCTTTTTAAATATGAATGATAAATTCATATCTATAATGAAAATTTTTGTGATGATATGATATCCGTGATTATGAGGTTAAGTTCCTTAAAAGGTATTAAAAAGGGGATTAACAAATCCCATTTAAGATTATATTGAACAACATGGAGGAAGAGGAGAGGGTTACGTAGGATTTGTGATTACGTGTTTGATTAGAAACTGTTTAGGTGGCTAAGTTTTCATGCATGTAGGACAACAACTGTTTGTTGTCAAGAAGTCATGATGAATAGCCGTTTTACCGTCCAAATTAACCAATTGTTTTATTCCAATGCGTAACCTTGGCTTACTTCTTTTGAACTCTATAAATACCTCATTCGAGATGAAATTTTAATTCCTTTACCAAAACTTCTCTGTTAAGAATTTGGTTTAAACTTATCATCTCCATAAATTTCCAAGTTCTTCTTTCGAAAAAATTATTCTTAGACCAGCTTTGATCTCACTCTTAAGAACGAAGAGGTAAGAACCTGGTGTTGGGTTTCACCAGCAAACGCAGCGGAAAAATACGATTTAAAATAAAACAAAACGAAACCCAAACCCGAGGATCTATGCGAAACAATTTAATACAGATAGTTTAAGATTTTACCAATTAATTGTGCGAATCTGAAGCTTTGGTGAAGATGTTGATTGTCTCCAAATCTTTAACGCAATCCAACAGGACAACGTCTCTACGGTATCCACACGAACACCCGCGAATCGTCTTACGATCCGAACAAGAAGAATTACAGTACTAGCTGTATGATCTGTATCTCTCTTCTCTCTCTATATCTTTGAACTCTAGTATCTCTATTATGAGCAACTAGGGTTCCTAGAATACGTAAAACGTTGGATAGTTAGAGAATAGCTGATATATCATATATATAGCCTTTCATAGAGTAATTCCAAAACCTAATCTATTTAGGAGACTTAAAATCCAAATTTTATATTTATTAGATATATATATATATATATATATATATATATATATATATTTAATCAAGTCTCACTTAATTAATATATATATATGCACAAATAAATATATATTCGTATTTCCTTCCAAAGGACTCTATTTCATACAGATTACATATATTAATATATATGTATATAATTTAAAGCCATGATTTAATTAAATCAATCTTATTGATATATTAAAATCATAGACATTTAAATTATATCTCCTTGACGAATGTTCTTTGTGTGTGACCCTGTAGGTTATTATTACGTTGGCAATAATTTTAAATCATATTATAAAATTATAAACAGTGAGCGGCATCTAGTAATACATCACTGTTACCCAAGTAATAATAAAGTCATAGATTCGACGTTACCTTCCGTGACCAATGTTTCAATGTAACTTAATCCTTTTAACCATGATATCTAAGATTAAATTCAAGGCATGGATGTGTCATCCTCTTCATTATTTAATCTTAGTTTTCTTGATCAATGAGTAAACTATATGAAACAAATCTCTATTTGAGCATGGCCATGCATTTTATAGTTTCACTCAATCAAGAGGCCTATAGATATCACCCCTAATTTATAGGAGGGTTAAATTCCATCTACATCATTCCCATTTCTCACATAACTCATTATGCATCCAACAATCACCTTTATCGTCCACCCGGTTAAAGGTGACTTTTGATAATGTCAAAATGCATAACTCCTTATGTAGAAATGTCATGACTTCAGGTCGAAGGACCATTACATCATTGTCACTATGAGAATTACTTATGACACATAGCATAACGCTCCATGTAGAATTCTCATGGTGGGTCTGTCTAGTACTATGTTCTCTAACATGTACCTATGTATCAACTTAATATATCTCGTATATATTTATGACCAATGAGATATGGCCATCAGTTAATCACATACTAGTCTCAATGTATTATTGTTGTCCCGCTTACAATGATACTCGACTAGGGACATCTAAGAATAATGATACATCACATACTTATATGATCTCATACTCAAGTCACATACTTGAATCCATATAATTAGTATCATTCTTCTAAGGACATTTATTATGTTAACATTTATATAACGCAGTAAATAAAACATAATAAATTATCATTAACCAAAACCATATCAAATATATATAGTGTCACAATCATTACATAATTGGCCACTAGGGTATACACTCTAACAGTACCAACTTTGGTGGTACCAAAGAAGGATGGAACATGGAGAATGTGCATTGATAGTAGAGCAGTGAATAATATTACTATCAAGTACAGATTTCCAATTCCGAGATTAGATGACCTGCTAGATGAATTGCATGGTTCAACAGTGTTTTCCAAAATAGATCTTCGCAATGGTTTTCACCAGATTCAGATGAGAAAAGACGATGAATGGTAGACAGCATTCAAGTAGGTATGTTTGTATGAATGGCTGGTCATGCCTTTTGGACTCAGCAATGCACCGAGTACTTTCATGAGGTTAATGAATGAGGTACTAAAACCTTTCTTGGGTAAATTTGTGGTGGTGTACTTAGATGATATACTCGTTTATAGTAAAAATGTTGAAGATCATCTTAGACATTTGAGATTGGTGTTTGAAATATTAAGGAAGCAAAAGCTATATGCCAAGTTGGAGAAGTGTTACTTCTTGGTTCCTAGCGTAACCTTCCTAGGATATATAGTGTCAAAAGATGGAGTTTCGGTTGATCCATCAAAAGTCGAGGCTATCAAATCTTGGCCGGTACTAACGACGGTAACGGAAGTGAGATCTTTCCATGGACTTGCTTCGTTCTATAGGAGATTTGTTAGAAATTTCAGTAGTGTGGTTGCACCTATTACTGAATGCATAAAGAAGGGAAAGTTCGAATGGAAGGAGGCTGCTCAAAGAGCATTTGAAAAGGTGAAGGAACTGCTATGTGACACACCAGTGTTAGTTCTACCTGATTTTTCAAGTCCTTTTGAAGTAGAGTGTGATGCAAGTGGAGTTGGCATAGGAGTTGTCCTAGTACAAAAGAAAAGGCCCATTGCTTATTTTAGTAAAAAGTTCAATGGTGCAAGGCTGAACTACTCGACTTATGATAAAGAGTTCTACGCAATAGTGAGAGCTCTTGACTATTTGCGGCTGAGTCACTTTATATTACATTAGGACAATGAGGCCTTAAAGTACATTCATTGTCAGCAGAAACTGAATCCTTGGCATGCTAAGTGGGTTGAGTTCTTACAATCCTTTAATTTATCTTCAAAGCATAAACAGGGCAAAGATAATGTTGTGGTTAACGCATTATCAAGAAGATATACTTTGTTGGGGGTACTGAGTTCAAAATTGCTTGGTTTTGAATTGATCAAAGAGTATTACAAACTAGACGTGGACTTCCAACCAATTATTGAATCGTGCTCACGAGGTACTGTTGGTAGTTACTTATTCCAAGATGGTTTTCTATTCAAGGGAAATTGTTTGTGCATTCCATCCTGCTCAATTCGGGAGTTGTTAATAAGGGAGGCTCACGGAGGAGGATTGGCTGGGCATTTTGGCATTACCAAGACTTTGGCAATATTACAAGAGCATTTTTATTGGCCAAAGATGCAGGGTGATGTAACCGGTATTATTGTGAGATATGCTACATGTCAAAATACCAAAAGTACATTCCATCAAGGTCTTTATACTCCATTGTCGGTACCAGATTCTCCTTGGGAAGATGTGTCAATGGATTTTATTGTTTGATTGCCACGTACACAAAGAGGAAATGATGCAATCATGGTTGTGGTAGATCGGTTTTCCAAAATGGCACACTTTCTGGCTTGTCATAAAACCGATGATGCGTCTCGAGTAGCTGATTTATTTTATGAAAGAAGTGGAGACTTTTTGATTAATAAACTTGTGTGAGTTTTTTACTTACGTTTATCCAAAAGTTGGTGGTTAATTGCTTTATGCTTTCACAACTGATTTGTTTTAGCTTGCGGGTGATTAATTTCTTTAAGAAAACTAAACAAATTCATCCTTTAGTGTTGATTTTTGGTGATTAACTTCTTTACGAAATCTTCCTAAAGTTATTTTTCTGCAACCTGTGTTTGATCTCCTAGATCAAATACATCAACACATCCCCTGATGAATCAAGTTAGCCTATCAGAGACTAACGATTCCCTGATGGGTATCTTTGCTTGTCGGAGACTAAGCATCCCCTGACACCAGCTCTCGGTCAAACCCTGATGCTTCCTCGGCACCCCTAATACTTTCCTCGGCAAGCCCTGATGTCAGTTTCTGACCAAGACTCGGCTAAGCTTTAAACGTACCTGACCCTAGTTTTGAAAGTAAAATAAGAACAGAATCACAAGTACCCCTTAGCGAATCATAATGCGTATTACACCAAGCCCAAGTCTCAATTCCTCCATCATAATTCTCCAGACATAGTCCCAAAGCTTTTAACTCTTCCAACTTCAAACATGCTGCATTTGACAAGCTCACGTCAAACCTCTTAACCTTGGATCTAGTAATTGGACCTCGAAGCCTTAACTCACCATCAACATTTGATCCATGCACAACTTCTACACCTGACTCAGGTTCGTTGCAATTTATGCCCACATCATATTGACACCATAATTTCCTGGCAACTCCAACTTGAAAGCATTGTTGTTAATCTTTTCAACAATCTTGAAAGGACCCTCCTACCGAGGCATTAACTTATGCTTACACAAGTTAGAGAACCTTTCCTTCCTCAGATGCAACCAAACAAGATCATCCATTTGAAAGTCAGGTTGTTTACGATGCTTGTTGGTTAGAGCTTTGTACCATGCATTTACTTTCTCAATTCTGGCTCGTACTTGTGCATGCAACTTCATCATAGCTTGAGCCTTTGCTTTCGCATCAGAATGGACATATTCACCCTTTGGCAAAGGAATTAAATCCACTGGGATTCTCACCATATACCACTTCAAAAGGTGAATGTTTTGTGGCATAGGTAGGAGATCTATTGTATGCAAATTCGGCATGTGTAAGCTTGACATCCCAATCTTTTGTAATTTTACTAACCAACCCACGCAACAAGACTCCCAAGGTTCTGTTGGTCACTTTTGTCTGACCATCCGTTTGAGGATGATGTGAAGTACTGAAACACAATTTAGTGCCCAACAGTTTCCACAACGTTTTCCGAAAGTAGCTTAGAAACTTTGTATCTCGATCACTAACTATGGTTCGTGGGATTCCATGCAATCGAACCACTTCTTTCATATATAGATCAGCTACTCGAGACGCATCATCGATTTTATGACAAGCCAGAAAGTGTGCCATTTTTGAAAACCAATCCCCCACAACCATGATTGAATCATGGCCTCTTTGTGTGCGTGGCAATCCAACGATGAAATCCATTGATACATCTTCCCAAGGAGAATCTGGTACTGACAATGGAGTATAAAGACCCTGATGGAATGTACTTTTGGTCTTTTAACATGTAGCACACCTCGCAATAATACTGGTTACATCACCCTGCATCTTTGGCAAATAAAAATGCTCTTGTAATATTGCCAAAGTCTTGGTAATGCCGAAGTGTCCAGCTAATCCTCCCCCATGAGCTTCCCTTACCAATAACTCTCGAATTGAACAAGATGGAATACACAAATAGTTTCCTTTAAATAGAAATCCATCTTGAAACACATAATTATCCGTTGTTCCTCGTGAGCATGATTCGATTATTGGTTGGAAATCCATGTCCAACTTGTAGTACTCTTTAATTAATTCAAACCCAAACAATTTTGAACTTAGGACGCCCAACAAGGTGTATCTCCGTGACAATTCATTAGCCACCACATTGTCTTTCCCCTGTTTATGCTTCGAAGAGAAATTAAAAGACTGTAAAAACTCAACCCATTTAGCATGACGAGGATTCAGTTTCTGTTGCCCGTGAATGTACTTCAAAGCTTCATGGTCTGAATGCAGCATGAAATGACTAGGATGCACATAGTGACTCCAATGGTCCAATGCTCTCACTATTGCATAGAACTCCTTGTCATATGTAGAGTAGTTAAGCTTGGCCCCATTCAACTTTTCACTAAAATAAGCAATAGGCCTTTTCTTCTGCAATAGCACAGCTCCTATGCCTACCCGACTTGCATCACACTCTACCTCAAAAGGACTTGAGAAATCTAGTAGAGCTAAGACCGGCGTATCACAAAGCAGTCTTTCACCTTTTCAAACACCCTCTGAGCAACTTCTGTCCACTCAAATTTCCCTTTTTTTATACATTCAGTAATAGGTGCAACCACACTACTAAAATTCCTAACAAACCTTCTGTAGAACGAAGCAAGTCCATGGAAAGATCTTACTTGCATTACTGTCATTGGTACTGGCCAAGATTTGATAGCCTCCACTTTTGATGGATCAACCGAAACTCCATCGCTAGAAACTATATAGCCTAGGAAGGTTACGCTAGGCACCAAGAAGTAACACTTCTTAACCTGGCATATAACTTTTGCTTTCTCAACATTTCAAACACCAACCTTAAGTGTTTAAAATGATCCTCTATGCTTTTACTATAAATAAGTATATCATCCAAATACACCACAACAAATTTTCCCAAGAAAAGCTTTAATATTTCATTCATCAGCCTCATGAAGGTACTCGGTGCATTGCTAAGTCCAAAAGGCATGACCAACCATTCATACAAACCCACCTTTGTCTTGAACATTGTCTTCCATTCATCACCTTCCCTCATTCTGATTTGATGATAGCCATTCCGTAGATCAATCTTGGAAAATATCACTGAACCATGCAGCTCATCCAGCAAGTCATCCAATCTTAGAATTGGAAATCTGTACTTGATAGTAATGTTGTTCATTGCCCTACTATAAATGCACATTCTCCATGTTCCATCCTTCTTTGGTACCACCAAAGTTAGAACAGCACAAGGGCTCATGCTTTCCCTTACATAGCCCCTCTCCATTAGTTCCTCAATTTGCCTTTGTATTTCCTGTGCCTCTTGAGGGTTACATTGGTAAGCCGCCTTGTTAGGTAAAGACGCCTCAGGAATTAAATCAACTTGATGTTCAATTCCTCTAATAGGTGGTAAACCTGGTGGTAAATCTTTAGGAAACACGTCTTGAAATTCTGACAATAATTCCTTCAAGGCTCCATTTGGTTGCCCTTGTACCTATTCAGCTTGAAACCCAATAGCAATCAACAAGTAGCCCTTTCCCTCTTGTTCCAATTTGGCATTGAATTGTTTCTCCGTCACCATTAAACTCTCCTTATATGCACCAAAAGAGGATAAAGGCTTCTGATGTGGGCATAAATTGCAACGAACCTAAGTTAGGAGTAGAAGTTGTGCATGGATCAAATGTTGGCAGTGAGTTAAGGCTTTAAGGTCCAATTACTAGATCCAAGGCTAAGAGGTTTGATGTGAGCTTATCAAATGCAGCATGTTTGAAGTTGGAAGAGTTAAAAGATTTGGGACTATGTCTGGAGAATTATGAAGGAGGAATTGAGATTTGGGCTTGGTCTAATACTCGTTATGATTCGCTAAGGGGTACTTGTGATTCTGTTCTTATTTTACTTTCAAAACCAAAGTTAGGTACGTTTAAAACTTAGCCGAGACTTGGTCAGAAACTCGTATCAGGGCTTGCCGAGGAAGCGTTAGGGTTTGGTCGAGAGCCGATGTCAGGGGATGATATCAAGCACATTAGAGAATGTTTAGTCTCCGATAGACAAAGTTACTCGTCAGGGGATGCGTAGTCTCTGATAGGAATATTTGCTCGTCAGGGGATAAATAGTCTCTAATAGGCTTAACTGCTCGTCAGGGGATAAATAGTCGCCGATAGCTATTTTATCCACTGACAGCTGCGACTACTAATTTCACGTATTTATTCGTTTCCGTATTTGTTTCCTAGTTTAATAGGTTTGCATTCCTTTCCTTATTGGATTAGATTTCTTTCCAATATGTTATTCTTTCCAATTATGATTAGGTTTGTAATCACAGCTTATAAATAGTTGCTTATGTTGTACGTTAAAAGGATCCAGATTTTGATTAATAAAATTCAGAAGTATTCTATAATTTCTTATTGTTTGTGTGATATAAACAAGACCTTGTTCGTGTGATTCGAATAGCCTTGAACGTGTGATTTGTTCAAGAACCCTAAATCAGCTTCTTGTGCGTACATCAACAAGTTGATTTAGTCTATTCGAGGCTGTAGGCGTAAACACCCTACATCAGCTTCAAGGCTGTCTTCTTATTGCCTACCTTGGCAATGTATACATTCGTTCTGCCATCATACTTGACAAATCTGTCATATTGCCATGGTCTTCCCAATAGTATGTGGCATGCATCCATAACACAAACGTCACATAACACCTGATCCTTGAATTTGCCAATTTCGAAAGAAATCAGTGCTTGCATTGTCACTTTAACTTCTCCTCCATCACTCAGCCAATGTAACTTGTATGGTTTAGGATGGGGTGTTGTTGGCCAATTTAACTTGTTAATTAACGTCGTAGAGACCACGTTAGTGCAACTTCCAGTATCAATTATCAGATTGCACAGTTTGTCCTTCACTAGAACTCTGGTCATGAATATCTTGTCCCTTTGGTCGACTTACAATGGGACTAGTTTGGCTTGTAACAATCTTCAGACTATTAACTGCGAACCATGAGTTTTAGGCTCTTCGTTAGAATCAGCCACGAAACATCTTCAGTTTCTCTCCAGCTTGTTGACTCCTATACTTCAAGTGTTTTTCTCTCCTTAGAAGCATAGGATGCCTCAATCTCTTTGACATCGTGGAGAGTCATTACTTTGTTGCTAGGACAATCACGTTGCATGTGTCCGTAGCCTTTGCACTTGAAGCAAATTCGTCTATCTTTTGTCGCCAATGGCGTAGAAGCTTTACCTTTGTCCTTCTTGAACTTGTCAAAGGTAGGAGTGAATTTCGGTGTAGATGGTGCCTCTTTACTCCTTTCGCTTTTGCCTCTTTCCACCGTTTTATTTACTGGCCGTATATAATTATTGACCTTGGCCTTGACATGTTTCTCAACTCTCATGGCCACCTTGCATACTTCTTCAAAGGACCAGTAGGGTTGTAGCTCCACCCTTTCGGCAATATTATTGTTCAGCCCTGTTAAGAACCGAGCAATCTTGTGTTCTACCCTTTCTTCGAGATCACACAACATGGTGAGTTTCTCAAACTCTACCATGTACTCTTCCACTGATAGTGCCCCTTGTTTGAAGCTTTGTAATTTCAAGAACACGTCTTGTACAGGGTAGGAAACGTTTCTTCATCCTACTCTTTAAGGCTTCCCAAGACCCAATTCTTGCCTTGCCAATTTATCGTAATCGATTAGTTAACATGTTCGTTAACCGTATTCTGAAACACGGAAAAAAATCATTGACTTATCAAATTATCTATCGAGCCGTGAAAAAGATTCAACAAAAGACAAAAACAAATCCACTATCTGTTTTATGTCAAGCAATACGTGGAGTAACTCCCGATATAGTAGTAAAAGCAAGACGTGTAGGTGGATCGACTCATCAAGTTCCCATTGAAATAGGATCCACACAAGGAAAAGCACTTGCCATTCGTTGGTTATTAGCGGCATCCCGAAAATGTTTGGGTCGAAATATGGCTTTCAAATTAAGTTCTGAATTAGTGGATGCTGCCAAAGGGAGTGGCGATGCCATACGCAAAAAGGAAGAGACTCATAGAATGGCAGAGGCAAATAGAGCTTTTGCACATTTTCGTTAATCCATGAATAGGATCTATACATTTTGATCGGAAAAGAATCAAGAGAAAAAGAAAGAATCAGAATTTGAACGCCAATTTCTTTATTTTCTCTTGGGATATTGTGGGAGCTGATTTCACTAGGGCAATTCAAGCCTTCTTACACTCTGGGAAGCTTCTCAAAGAGCTAAATCATGCAGCCATCACTCTAGTCCCTAAGGTTAAAAACCTTTCAGTGATGGGGGATTTTTGCCCAATTTCTTGCTGCTCTACTGTCTACAAATGCATTGCAAAGCTCCTTGCCAACAGACTAAAGAAGACCCTTCCCTTTATTATTTATAATCGGCAATCAGCTTTTATTCATAGAAGGAGTATTGGTGATAATATTCTGCTGGCTCAAGAGATTTTACATAACCACCACCAAGCGGGAGGTCCTCCTCGTTGTGCCCTAAAAATTGACATAGTAAAGCTTTTGATTAAGTCAATTTTTGTTGTTGCTACTATGAATACTATGGGTTTTCCGGAGCAATTTGTCAGATGCGTTAAAGAATGTGTTACTACCGCAAAATATTCGATTAAAGTTAATGGTGAGCTATGGAGGTATTTTGATGGTAGGAAGGGCCTTCGTCAAGGTGACCTCCTCTCGCCTTATTTGTTTGTTATTGCTATGGAAGTCCTCAGTGCTTTGTTAGACTCGGTTAGCCATAACCCCTCATTCAAGTTCCATTGGAAAATAGAAAAAGGCTCCCTTACTCACCTTGCTTTTGCCGATAATATGATGCTATTCTCTCATGGGGACCTATCTTCTATAAACCTCCTTCTTAATGCTTTATCAGTTTTTTCTAATCTTTCGGGGTTGTCCATTAATAACCAGAAAAGCCACTATTTTTGGCTAATGTTAGCGAGCAAGTTAAATCTCAGATTGTAGATCGTTGTGGGTTTCCCTTAGGATCGCTTCCAGTGAAGTTCCTACGAGTACCTCTCATTTCCTCCAGGCTCTCCTCCCATGATTGCAAACCGCTGATTGATAAGATCACCTCACGCATCAGATCTTGGGCCAACCTTTACCTTTCTTACGCAGGCAGAATCTAGCTCATCAAATCCATCCTCTTTGTCATCCAAGCTTTTTGGACTTCTCATTTCATCTTACCTAGTGCAGTCTCCAAAAAGATCACTCAAATCTTCACTCACTTCCTGTGGAAAGACCCTTCTCTTAACAAGTATAGCTATAAGGTATCATGGAAACATATTGCTATCTCGAGAAGAGAAGGCGGCCTTGGAATTAAGCAAGTTGAAGATTGGAATAAGGCTCAAATCCTTCACAGGCTGTTGCAGATTATAGACTGAAACTGTTCAACCCCTTGGGTCTCTTGGATCCAGAACTATAAGCTCACTCAGTTTGGTTTCTGGACTGTTCCTATCTCCCAAGACTCCTCGTGGGCCTAGAGGAAAATTCTCCAACTCAGAGATTTAGCCCTACAAGTCATCACTTATAAAGTTGGCAATGGTTGTAATATTCTCACTTGGCAAGATCCGTGGTTTCCTCTATGCCCCTTGCCAACATGCCATACATGCCCATTATTTCAAATGCTAATAGCAACTTCTTTTCTAAACTCAACTCCTATATTTCAGGTAGCTCTTGGTGTCTTCCAACATCAAACTATACTCTGCTCATTGATCTTAGAGCTTCTATTGTCCAAGTCCCTTTTACCCCCAGTGGTCAAGACTTGATCCTCTAGCAAGGTGGAGACATCACTAAAATATCCTTACGTACCATTTGAAACTCGATTCAAAAGAAATATCCTCCTTCCCCCTAGTGCAGTTTGCTTTGGAATGCCCTTTCTGTCCCTCGAATGTCTTTTTTTGCTTGGCTAGCTATCCTAAACAAAATCCTTCCCAGAAGTGTATACCCTTGCCAATTCTGTGAAGCTCAAGAAGAAACTTCTTCTCACCTTTTCTTTGATTGCAGGTTTAGCTCAGAAGTTCTATCTAAAGTTATGGAATGTGCAGATTGGTATGGTCCGTGGAGATCCTTTAACCACTACCTTACTCGCCTGGATACCATCAATCCCACAGTGGGAGCGAAGCTCATCCGCCATTTTTTTTTTTTTGTTAAATTGGGAATGAAATATAAGGAAAAGGAAGAAACAGAAATAACGAGGGGCATACCCCCCGGCCTACTAGCACAGGTTGCTAGCTAGGGTGACAAACCAACACTGGAAAAACAGAAGCTAAACAGAGTAAACACACAAGGAAATGCATCAGCCAAAACCTCACTACAAGAAACCAACATTAAGCAAGAAAACATCACATAACAAGATTTACAATACTATAACCAGAGGGACACCACTCATTACAGCAGCAGAAGCAGCTTCAGCAGCAAACAAAGAGATGCAGGAAACTGTGCATATATACTGCAGCTTTGCAGCAGCAGAGAAGACACTGCATTGCAGCAGCAGGAGACTAAGAAAGTAGGGTCATCAGCAGCACACTGCAGCAGAAACTCCAGCAGTAACAACAATTGGAGGGCAGCAACAGCAGAACAACCATCACTGCAGCAAGCAAAATGGAGCAACAGTAGTAGAAACTGCACCAAACTGCGTAGAAATGCGCAGAAACTGTGCAGAAAGCAAAAGTGCAGAAACTGTGAAACAATCTGCAATCACTGCAGCAAACAAAAGGAAGCAAAAACTGCGCAGAGCATGCAGTAAGACCACTGCAGCAACACATCAACACCACTAACAAGAAATCAACAATAAAACACAGAGGCATTTTCGATGAAACAGCAACAGAGCACAGAACAACTATTGAACACTGCATTTCACCAGCAGCTGAAGCAAATCTGCAGGAACAACAGACGACATAAAAACACAACAAAGCAGCATTAGTAGAAACGGATCTGTTGGAGCAGCAGCAGCAGATGCAGAATTTCAGGAGCAAGCAGAAACTTCAGCAGAACTTTTCATCACTGTTGATTCTACAGGAAATTGCATCAGCAAAAAAGCAACTAACCAGCAGCAGAAAACACAACAATTTTGAACCAAAAAACATATCAGATCAGCAGCAGAAAATTGTGCAGAAACAAAGAGATGCAGGATCTGCGCATAAACTCTTCAGCAGTGTAGCTGAGGATTCAATGTTGGGCAGCTATCTCAATTTCACAATTTTAATTTTTGCATTTAAAATGAGAATTAAGACATTTTCCAATGAGCTAAACTGGGTTGTAATTGCAAAGCTTTGGGAAAACCTTTCCAACTATGAAGCCTTGACTTTACTGTATAGATACAATCCTGAGCCACCTGCAATTCATTGTGACCTTGACCTCCATGTCTCCTTAAGTTTCTTTCAAATTAGATTTTGTATATCATTGTGATTATACATAAATGACTGATGAGGTTTGCCCCTGCAATTTGCTTGATGGTCGTCAAATGAGCAAGATAATGACTAAAAGAGATCCAAGGGCCAATCCAACCCGCCTTGCCCATAACACGAGCGAAGATTGAGGAGCTGAACCTGCAGTTAAAGAAAAGGTGAGTTGTAGTTTCTTCTGGATCATCACAGAATTGGTAAGGAGTGACTATTTTTGGAAGAATTTTGTCTTGGACTGCTAGCCAACCAAAAAAAGACTTTCTAGGAATAGAAAGAGAATTCCATAACAGGTTGCACCAGGGAGAATAGGGGAGCTTCCTTCTGATTGAGTTCCAAATTTTACTTAAAGTGATCTTTGAAATGTCTTCTCCTTGCCAGAGAATCATGTCATGGTCCCTGCTTGGCTTTGGAAGCTGAGCAATAGATGTTCTCAGATCAATTAGCAGAGTGTAATTTGATGTAGGCAAGCACCAAGAGTTTCCAGATATAAAGGAGTTGAGTTTAGAGCAGAAACTACTATTTGCATTAGAGATAATGGGCATATCTGGCCTGCTGGCCAAGGGTTGAGAGGAGATCCAAGGGTCTTGCCATGTAAGAATATTACATCCATTTCCAACTTTATAAGAGATAAACCCCTGGGGTAGGTCTCGAAGTTGGAGAATTTTCCTCCAGATCCACGAGGTGTCTTGCGATGCAGGAATAGTCCAAAAACCATAGTGAGAAAGTTTATAGTTTCGGATCCAGGTGACCCAAGGGAAATTGCAGTTCCAGTCTATAATCTGTAGTAACCTGTGAAGGATTTGAGCTTTATTCCAATCTTCCACTTGCTTAATGCCAAGGCCACCTTCCCTTCTAGGAAGGGCTACATGCTTCCAAGCAACTTTGCATCTGTAATTGGAAAAAGAAGAACCTTTCCATAGGAAATGAGTAAAAATTTGAGTGATCTTTTTTGAAACTACAGTAGGCAAAATGAAGTGAGCAGTCCAAAATGCTTGTATAGCAAAAAAGATAGATTTAATAAGCTGAATTCAGCCTGCATAGGATAAATAACAGTTAGTCCAAGATCTGATTCTAGAAGTGATTTTATCAATCAGAGGTTTACAAACGAGGGAGGAAAGTCTAGTTGAAATAAGGGGCACCCCTAGGAACCTCACTGGCAAAGTGCCTAAAGGAAAACCACATCTATCCAAGATTTGGGATTTAATGTCCTTGACATTTGAAAGGAAACAAAGGCTTTTCTGAACATTTATGGACAGCCCCGACAAATTTGAAAAAACCGTAAACCCGTCAAGCAGCATATTTACAGATGAAAGGTCCCCATGAGAGAAAATCATCAGATCATCTGCAAAAATTAAGTGAGTGAGGCCACCTTTTTCCGTTTTCCTGTGGAACTTGAAACTGGGATTTTGGCTCACAGAATCCAGAATGGTGCTGAGAACTTCCATAGCAATAATGAACAGATAAGGTGAGAGAGGATCCCCTTGTCGAAGACCCTTCTGCCCTCAAAATAGCCATAAAGCTCTCCATTAACTTTCACCGAGTATTTGGCCGTAGTAACACATTCTTTGATCCATCCGATAAATTGCTTAGGGAAATCCATTTTATTCAACACTGCAAAGATAAACTCCCAATTTACTGAGTCAAAAGCTTTGCTTATGTCAATCTTAAGAGCGCATCTGGGGGTGCCTCCTACACGATGATAGTTATGCATAAGCTCTTGAGCAAGAAGGATATTATCACCAATGCTCCTGCCTTGAATAAAAGCAGATTGATGATTTGAAATAATAAAGGGGAGAGTCTTCTTTAGTCTATTGGCAAGAATCTTTGAGATGCATTTATAGATAGTAGAGCAGCATGAGATAGGGCAAAAATCCCCCATCCTCGAAGGATTTTTAATTTTTGGTATAAGAGTGATGGCTGCATGATTTAGTTCTTTCAGCAGTTTTCCAGAGTGGAAGAAGGCTTGAATAGCTTTAATGAAATCTGCTCCCACAATATCCCAAGAAGATATGAAAAAATTTGCATTGAAACCATCAGGGCCAGGAGATTTGTTTTTGGGGATTGACTTGAGAGTGGTCAGAATCTCAAGATTTGAGATAGGAGCCGAAAGAAGGAGCAAGAGATTAGGAGGAACTTTATTGAGGTTAAGGCTTTGGAGAGCTGAAAGGTGCCTTTTGGGGGAACGAAAATCAGCACCAAGAGTATTCTTGAAGTAGGAGATAGCAATGGATTTAATCTGAGTTTGATCATAAGTAATAACCCCCTGATCATCTTCAAGAGCCATGATTTTGTTTGAGTTCCATCTACCTTTAGCTTTAGCGAAGAAGAACTTGTTGTTTTTATCCCCAACCTTTAGCCAATGAACTCGAGCTTTTTGGTTTAGAATTTTTTCCTCTTCCTCTAAAGCATTTAAGAGATCAAAAGTAATCAACTTCTCTTTCTGAATGTAATTTGCTGAAGGAGTATCTTGAGAATCTGATTGAAAAGTTAGCAGGGCTTCCCTTGTAACTGTGATCTACAAAGTTTGGCTCGAAAGAAACCATAGAAAACACGGAGATCAAGGTTGTCCTGTAAACAATGTTGCTCAGGATTGTATCTCCACAGTTAAGCTCAAGATCCACAGCTGGAAGGGCTTTCCCAAAGCTTTGCTCTTACATCCTAGGCTAGCAAGATGGAATTTAACTTAATTCTCGAAGAATTATTTGCTTCCTTAGATTCTCTGGTTTACAGTTGGTGTTTGGCAGCAGTTTTGAATGTTGCAGAGTTAACTATTTGCTGTTGTTGAAGTGAAATTTGCTTATTCTACTGATGTTTGGTGTTTGCTGCTAGTGTTTGCTGCTTCTGCTGGTTTCTGCAGTGATGTTTGTTGCCGCTGGTGTATGATGTTGTAGTGTCTACAGTGATGTTTGCTGCAACTGCTGCTGTTGGTGTTTTCTGCTGCTGCTGTTGTTTTCTGCTTCTGGTATTTTCTGCTGCAGTTCTGGTTGCATCACAGCTGGTGATGGCTGCTGATGCAGTGGTGTTTGCTATTGCAGTAGTGTTTCGGCTGCAATGTTAGCTATTTAGTTTGTTGCCTTCCTAGTTTAGGTAGAAGGAGCGGTTTTGTTATTTTTCGTTTGTTGTCTTCTGTTCAGTTTTGTTTAGTTGCTTTGTTGCTTCTTTCTCCTTTTCTGGGTTTGTCTCCCTAGCTAACGGTTTGTGCTAGTAGGCCAGGGGGTATGCCCCTTGTTTTTTCTGTTTCCTTTTTTCTCTTTATATCATTCCCAACTTAACAAAAAAAAAAAAAAAAAAGGATAATGACCAAGTCGGCTACATGATCATCCCACTACAAACTTTTGACCAACATGTCGTCCACATAGACTTCCATGTTCTTTCCTATGAGGGGTTTAAAGATCTTATTTACTAGCCTTTGATATGTCGTTCCAGCATTCTTTAGACCAAAGCATCAAAACATAACAGTGTAGCCCTTGGTCTGCGACAAAGGATACTTTTGGGACGTCATCCAGGTCTATGCGTATCTGATTGTAACCGTTGAACTCATCCATAAAGTTGAGTAGCTCATGCCCAGCTATAGCATCTATTAAAAAATTGATCCTTAGAAGTGGATAGCAGTCCTTTAAGCACGTATCATTTAGATCCGTAAAATCGATACAAATCCTCCACCTTCTGTTGGCCTTTTTGATCATCATTGGGTTAGCAAGCTATTTGGGATACAAGATCTCCACTATAAACTTCACCTCCAGTAGCTTTTCCACTTCATTTTTGATTACTACTTGCCTTTCTGGGGCAAATGTCCTTTTTCTTTTGCTTTATAGGTTTTTATGGGGGTCTACATTTAACTTGTGGGTAATGATTTCTGGATCTATTCTAGGCATGTCAAGTGCTGACCACGCAAAAACATCTATGTTTTCCTTTAAGAAGGAAATGAGGCTCCTCTTTATATCCGGACTTAGTTGAGTACCAGTATAGGTCACCTTTTCGAGGTCAGTATCACTAAGGCATACCGACTTTAGCTCTTCCACGGGCTCATCCCTTTGCTCACGCATCTTATCTCTTAAGTCAAGGGTTTCTATGGGCATTACCTGCCCCCCATCCCCTCCAATTTTAAGCGCCATTAAATAGCATGTGCAAGCTTAGTTTTGATCTGCGTTGACTACTGCCGCTCCTCTTGGGGTTGAAAATTTCACCTTTAAATGGAAAGTGGAAGGGATGACTTTAAATTGATTTAACGTCGTCCTTCTAAGGATAACGTTATATGAAGATGGCGCCTTCACCATCAGAAAGTTCACCATCATCGTGACGTGTTTATGATCTTTCCCCATGGTGACAGGCAATAAAATAGTACCTTTTATTTTCATTTCTACCCTCGTGAAGTCGTATAATGGGGCTGGAGATAGAGTGAGCTGGGCTTCATCATACCCTATATCTTTGAAAGCCTGATAGTACAACACATCAACACTACTACCATTATCTATCAACACCCTCACAAGAAAATTTTCAACTGTTATTTCAATGACCAATGGATCATCCTGTGGGAATTTTACCCTTTCAAGGTGATGTAGGGTGGTCAGCCTACAACCTCAGATAGCTTAAATCAACTTGTTGATATGCACACAAGAAGTCGATTTAAGGATCTTGAACTAATCTAATGTTCAATACTACTCGAATCACACGAATAGGGTTTTGCTTATATCTCATAAATAAGAAAGAAAACGTGTGAGACACTTTTTCTGAATTTATTAATCAATGATAATCATCTCTCCTTAAACAATACAAACAACTATTTATAAGCTGATAAAAACCTATTCCTAACTGGAAAGAATAATACATTGGAAAGACATCTACTTTAACAAGGAAAGAGAAACTAACCTATAATGACTAGAAAACAAACGCAATTCAAATACGAAAAGTAAATAAATACATAAAAACAATATCCGTAACTGTCAGTGGATAATTTGTCTTTCAGAGACTAATTATCTCATGACGGGCAATTTTGTCTATCGGAGACTAAATATTCCCTAACAGATCAAATTTATCTGTTGGAGACTGCGTATCCCCTGACGGGTAAATTTTTCTGTCAGAGACTAATTATTCCCTGACAGATCGAATTGCCCATCAGAGACTAAGTATCCCCTGACGGGTCGAATTAGCCTGTCGGAGACTAGTTATGCCCTGAAGCCTATTCTCGCTTGTTCATGGCATCCCCTGACGCTAGTTCTCGACCAAGTCTTGGCTAAGCTACTATCATGTTTGATTCCATTTTTGAAAGCAAAGTAATAACAGATTCACAATTACCTCTCAACGGATCATAATACATATTAGGCCAAGTCCAAGTTTCTATTCCTTTTTTATAATGCTCCAAACATATTCCCAAGGCCTTAAACTCTTTAAGTGTTAAACCTTCTGCAGTTGACAAGCTTACTCCAAACTTCTTAGTGATGTAGGGTGTTTAAGCCTATAGCCTCGGATAGACTAAATCAACTTGTTGATGTACGCACAAGAAGTCGATTTAGGGTTCTTGAACGAATCACACGTTCAAGGCTATTCGAATCACACGAATAACGTTTTGTTTATATCTCACAAACAAGAAGGAATTGCAGAATAACTCTGAATTTTATTAATCAATCAACTATCTCTCTTGTACAATATGGGTAGCTATTTATAAGCTGTTAAGATTCCTAATCCTAATTGGAAAAATAATACATTGGAAAGAAATCTAATCAAATAAGGAAAAATAACAAACCTATTAAAACTAGGAAACAAATACAAAACAAATACGGAAATAAATAAAATACAAGAAAATTAATAACCGAAACTACCAGTGGATAATTAAGCTGTCGGAGACTAATTATCCTCTGACGAGCAAATTTGGCTTTCGGAGACTAATTAGTCTCTGACGAGCAATTTTGGCTATTAGAGACTAATTAGTCTTTGACGACGTGAACTGTCGGAGACTAAATAGTCTCTGATGACTTGAACTGTCGGAGACTAAATAGTCTCTAATGACTTGAACTATCGGAGACTAAGTAGTCTTTGATGTGACGTCATCCATAGTCTCCGATGAAGAAAGTAGTCTCTGATGTGACGTCAACCGTAGTCTCCGATGCAGAAATTAGTCTCTAATGCAGAAATTAGTCTTTGATGCATGCTATTTCCAGATGATGTTTTGGCCAAGTCTCAACTTTCAATGGATCATACTGCATATTAAGCCAAGTCCAAGTTTCTATCCCCTCTCCATAATTCTCCAAACATAATCCCAAGGCTTTACACTCTTCAAGTGACAAACCCGCTGCCTTTGACAAACTAATGTCACACTTCTTAGCTTTAGATCGGGTAACTAGACCTCCAAGCCTTAACTCACCATCATCATGTGATCCACTAGTATTCATGCCCACATCACTTAGTCTTGGATCTAGTAGTTGGTCCTCTAAGCCTTAGCCCACCATCGCCATCTGATCCATGTAGAGTTTCTAAGGAAGACAAATCTGGCTCGTTACAATTCCTATTCACATCACAAGGTCTTGATCACCAAACGTTATTGACATGTCCATTTTAGCTTTCTTTGGGGGAGTTTTGACAACCAATACCTCATAGGCATAACCTTTCTTTGATGAGTTTGAATTTCCTCCTACTGTCAGCCCTCCTGAGATTACACTAATCACTCCTCGTCGGGGTTGATTATCTCGCTCCTGATTTTTTGGGCGTTCTCACTTATCTCTTTCTCTCTCTCTCTTTGAGGTTTAGTGCGTTCCCTTTGTACATACCGAGCCAACTACCTCTTCTCACAAGAAATTCAATTTTGTCCCTTAGTTGTTTACAATCATTGGTGCCATGACTATGATCCTTGTGAAATTGACAATAACACATTTTTCAAACCCTAACCATGAACCATTTCCTTGTGTATATGTGTGTACTCAATGGAGGTTCAGCCTTTTCACAACTCTCTTCCTCATAGGCTTTTCAAATTTTTTTCTTTTCCTCTTGCAAGACACAAATAAGAGAAGCTTATGAAGAAGATGTTAGTGAAAGACTTGGCCCTCCACATTGGTCGGTCAGAATGGAATAATATAGTGTAGTCATAAATTTAATGTGAAATATATTCTGACTATGATATTTTAATTTTAGACTTCTACAAAGCAAAAAAGGAACTCAATCGGTCTTTCTAAGTCAATGAAATTAAATTGACTACTAATAATGTAAAGATAAAACCAATATGATAGTAACTTACTTAGACAACTTTAAGTACTAAAAATATTCATCTTTCATTGTGTAAAATATATAGTGCAAAATATTTGCTAATTAGGTTTCTAGTATTGCATATACTCATGTTATCCCCATCGTTTAAATCTTAACGTTTTTATTCTCAAAATTTCAATACTGGCTTGTCCAAAGCTCTAATACGTCCCATCTTTTCTAGTTTGGCTCATAAATACTCTTTCTGGTGTTTATGCTTTGATACCAAGTTGTGATGTCTCCCCTGTTTCCCAACCGTAAGCCAGAGTTGTCAGTTTATTATAAACTGTTGCAACTCTTGCTTTCAACAGAACACCGGTCCATCAAAGGGAAATTAATATAAATATTTTTTCAAAAGATTCTAGCAGTGGAAAACAAAACTCTCTATTACAATACCAAAACTGAAATTTGTATTCATGAGCACTTAACAGCCAGTCCTGCGGATACATCATTTCCTTACCCTTCGAACGTTCTCCTTTTTCATGTTTAACTGAAAGAGAATTCAAACAAGTATGAGCGACTGAAAGAGAATTCAAACAAGTATGAGCGATAAAGGCTCAACAAATATTATGTTATAGGACAGTTGAAAAGAATGAAAAATTCTGTAACTAGTTCTGAAATTCAATTTCCAAGGCAATGTTAATGTGTGTGAACTATATTAAGAGTTCAAACTGTTGGATTCCTGATCCGTTGGAGTCATTGGATGCCAAACAAGCTAATGCGGTTTCGGATGAAAGAATAAATCTTGCTTGGAAGGAAATATCCTTAGATTTATTTTTCGTTAATACATTTGCAAGATGTTGATTAGGAAGTGCTTATCAACCTGTTGTTACTTTACTTGTTAATGTTGAGTTAAGCAACTTCAGGACTTAGCCGAGAGTTAGGCATCGGAAACTAGCGTCAAGGGATGCGTCTGGCGTCAGGGGATGTTTAATGCATCAGGGACTAAAGATGATGTCAGCAGTGAATCTTTTTATTACATCAGAGACTACGACTGACGTCATCATCAGGGGATGTATTGTGCATCGGAGACTAGTCTATTCATCAGAGACTAATTTAACCCATTAGGGGATAATTAGTCTCTGATAGTTTATTTCATCCGTCAGGGAATGATTTAGTCTCCGATAGTGTATTTGGTCCGTCAGGGGATAATTAGTCTCCGACAGGTAATTATCCACTGACGGGTACAGTTATGTTAATTTTTCTATTTTATTATTTTTCGTGTTTGTTTCAGAAATAGTTTCCTATTTAAAATAGGTTTGTTATGTTTTCCTTATTAGATTAGATTTCTTTCCTTTGTAGAATTCTTTCCAAAGTAGAATTAGGTTTTATAACAGCTTATAAATAGCTACTTATGTTAGACGAAGACTTCAGACTTTGATTAATAAACTAGTGTGAGTTTTTATTTATGTTTATCCGAAAGTTGGTGGTTAATTCCTTTATACTTTCACAACTAATTTGTGTTAGTTTTGCGGGTGATTAATTTCTTTAAGCAAACTAAACAAATTGATCCTTTAGTGTTGATTTTTGGTGATTAATTTTTTTACAAAATCCTCCTAAAGTTATTTTCCACAACCTGTGTTTGATCCTACCAGATCAAATACATCAATTCCCGTCGCAGATGGGGAGAATCTACATTCTCAGATTGCGGGGTGGGGGGGTGGGGTGGGGGTGGAATTAGCAATTTAAGGCCTCTGAATGAACAATAATAGAAAATAAAGGAATTTTAGTCTTTGACTTACTAAATCACCTTAACAACGTTTAGTACTAGGACTTACTAAGAATATTTCTTCCCATTTCACAATAGCAGACCAAGGCTATCTCAATATGGTCTGCAGTGTACATACGTATAACACTTATGGTAGATATCATTACATCTACAGGGCCTGATAGAATAGAATAACCCATTCTCAATATCGGGGTGTTCCCTCTGCAGCTTATACAGTGGATTACTCCTGACACCTCAGTGAGGGTCACATAGATGATTTCATAAGAAACATTAGAAGAATTAAACTGAATTGAATAATTCAATATGTCATGTATTGACATGGAATAGATAGGATGGTTATAAGCTAGATACAAGTAGTCAAGCATTTAATAATAACGTTATAGCTCAAGTTGAACAAGTAACTTTTATTCTCTATCAGTACGTATACAAAACAATTATGTATACGTAAGAAAAGCCTGTGCATTTGCATATCATGTCCTAACGCAGATCGAATCAATTGATCAAGCGTTTAATCACAATACACATTATATTACATGCATGCCTGCATAAATAGCTCAGGAACATTACTTTGCAAAATCAGGTATAACGGAACAACTGTGAGATCTGTTTTTGATCTAGAAATGATCAAGAGTTAGAATTATAGTTATGTCTATCAAATTGTGTTTCTTATAAAGAAATTTTTTGTTTATATCCATTAATTCTTAAATGTATCTGATGACGTTGTAAATTCTTAAAATGGTTACACAAGTTATTGTACATCAGGGGTTGAATTTCTTAATCGTCAGGGGATAATTTATTTGGTCATCAGGGGATAGCTTTCGACCATTAGGGGATAGCTCTCGGCCATCAAGGGATAATTCTTGGTCATTAGGGAATAGCTCTCAGACCATTAGTGGATAACTCTTGGCCATCAGGGGATAACTTTGTTCACCGCCAAACTCGTCGGTAATCTATTTGACTACCACCAAAGTCACTTGGCTGTCGCCAAACTCATTGTCGAAGTATTTAGCTAGCGCCAAACTCATTGGTGGATAATTTTAATTGTCAGGGGATAATTTGTTCACTGCCAAACTCAATAAGTCAATACCAAACTCGTCATTGGATAAATATTATCCATCAGGGGATAATTTTACTCACCAGTGGATAATTTATCTTTCGATGACTAAGTTAACCCACTAGTGGATAATTATCCTCCGATGGCTAAAGCAATCTATCGGCGAATAATTATCTTTCGATAGGTTCCAGTCAAATCTTTGTATATTTGTTCCATGATTAAAATATGTTTGTTTTAACTTTTCTAAACAATTGTTTATGTTGAACGTGGACATCAAGAGGAAAAAAATCATTATCTTTCTAGAGACTTGGTATTAAACTATTCTCTCTAATATCGTAACACAGTTTTTAGAGATAAAGAAAACCAGAGTTTAAATATATGGAGAATGTTTCTTTGAGTATTTTAAGAGAATAGAGATTATCCATGTGATTTATAACTATGAGAAAAATTATAGAGAAAGGAATATGTTTTGATTAGTCAAGGTTTCATACAGATTTCTCTTCAAATTAAATGACCAAGGATTTAAAATAAATAACTTAATTAAATCTTTCAAAATTACCTTGCAAGCTTTCAATTCTACAACACACACTATATGAAAATTACTTTGAGTTTGAGAGTGTTTAGAGAGGAAGAGTAGTAAGACAAGGGTCTTCTTTATATAGGAGAGCCAGAAAAAACCATTATGTCTGATGTGGGGTATTTTTCACTTTAGATTAGCGTCGGACTTGAAATTAATTAAACCACAAAAATATAATAAAGAATTACTTGATCATTACATTCGCACGTAAGTGTGTACTTTTCACAGGTATCATAAGGTAGTACCTTGTAGTACTAATGACTCATCGACTGAAATGTGTACTCATTAGGTAGAATTGAATGGAAGGGTAAATCTTTTTTTTTTTTTTTGATAAATTGGGAAAAAAAAAAAAAAAAAAAAAAAAAAAAAAAAAAAGGGGGGCCCCCCCCCCCCCCCCCCCCCAACCTACTAGCACAGGGCGCTAGCTAGGGGAACAAACTAACATGGCAAAACAGCAAAAAAATAAAATACCAAACAGACATGGGAGGCCAACAGCCAAAACCCAACAAAAGGAAAACAACACTAATCAATAAAACAACACTTACCAAGAATACAACACTAAAACCACACTAAAACGGGGGCACTACTGCTGCAGCAAACCCAGAGAATCAAACATCAAAGCAACAAGGAAGCATTAGCAGAACAAATTTTCATCATTGCATTGTAACAGCAGCATAAGCATTTTCTGCAGGAGTGCAGCAATGAAAGGAAGCATTAGCAGAACAAATTTTCATTGCTGCATTGTAACAGCAGCAGAAGCATTTTCTACAGGAGCAGCAGCAACTAGAAACACACCAATGCAGCAGCAGCAGAAGCAGATTCTGCAGGAGCTTCAGCAGCAGAAGCAGATTCTGCAGGAGCAGCAGCAGCAGAAGCAGATTCTGCAGGAGCAGCAGCAGCAGAAGCAGTTTCTGCAGGAGCATCAGCAGCAAAAAACACACCAATTCAGCAGCAGAAAATACAACAACACAGCAGTAAAAAACACACCATTTCAGCAGCAGAAGTTTCTGCAGAAAATAAAGAGATGCAGTATCTACACATAGACACTTCAGCGGTGCAGCAGAGATGATGTGGGCATGAACAAGAAGGAATCAGGTGGCGACGGTGAACTAAGGCTTAGGGGTCCAATTACTAGATCAAAGTCTAGAAAGTTTGAAGCAAGTTTGTCAACTGCAGCGGGTTTGAATCTTGAAAAGTTTCGGATGTTAGGGTTATGTTTGGAACGTTATGAAGATGGCACTGAAACTAGGACTTGGCCAACTCTGCGTTATGATCTTTCACAAGGTGCTTGTAATTATGTTATTACTTTGCTTTTAAACTTGGAGTCAAGCACGTTTGTGACTTAGTCGAATCTTTGTTGAGGAGAACATCAGGGGATATTTATTACATCGGAGATTACGGGCGTCAGGAGTTAAGTATCAACATCAAAGACTAC
Source organism: Centella asiatica (assembly GCA_014636745.2). Classification (NCBI taxonomy): domain Eukaryota; kingdom Viridiplantae; phylum Streptophyta; class Magnoliopsida; order Apiales; family Apiaceae; genus Centella; species Centella asiatica. The sequence continues at coordinate 29,228,727 of CM025785.1, read as the reverse complement.
AACATCAGGAGATAATAGTCTCTGACAATGTAAATTTACCCGTCAGGGGATATTAGTCTCCGACAGCCAAATTCATGCATCAGGGGATAGTTAGTCTCTGACAGTGTAAATTGCTTGTCGGGGGATGGCTAGTCTCCGATAGGCAAAATAGCCCATCAGGGAATAATTAGTCTTCGATAGCTTAATTATCCACTAACAGTTTCAGTTATTAATTCTCATGTATTTTATTTATTTTCGTATTTGTTTCGTAATTGTTTCCTAGTTTTAATAGGTTTGTTTCCTTTCCTTATTGGATTAGATTTCTTTCCAATGTATTATTCTTTCCAATTAGGATTAGGAATCTTAACAGCTTATAAATAGTTGCTCATATTGTACAATAAAGAATAATAGATTTTGATTAATAAAATTCAGAAGTTTCTGTAATTTCTTTTTGTTTGTGTGATATAAACAAAACCCTATTCGTGTGATTCGAGTAGTATTTAACGTGTGATTCGTTTAAGACCCTTAAGTCGACTTCTTGTGCGTACATCAACAAGTTGATTTAAGCTATCCGAGGCTGTAGGCTTAAACACCCTACATCACATACTAGTATCATTACTACATAAACTATTACCGTTTAAAATGATATCTTAAACTAAAATTTGTTCTTTTCAGTATTCATAAAAGAATATTTGATCACGATCGAAAATAAACTTGTCTAAAATTTAATAAATACTTTAATATTATAATAATAGTTTACAAAAAGTTAGGGGCTTCACATCCTCCCTCCTTTAAAAAAAAATTTCGTTCCCGAAATTTACTCATAAAATAAGTGAGGATACTTTTCAATCATGTTTTTTTCTAATTCCCATGTAACTTCTTCGATTTCATGGTTCCTCCAAATAACCTTCTCGGAGGGAACTTCTTTTTTTCTTAGTCTCTTAACTTGTTGATCCACTATATGGATTGGTTCCTCTTCATATGTCAGATCTTCATGTATTTCAATAGGTTGATAATCTATGACTCTTTTGAAATCAGGTTTATAAGGTCATAGGATTGACATAGGGAACACATTGTGGAGGTGTCCTAAAATTGGGGGTAATGCTAACTCGTATGTTACAGGTCTTATGATGTGGGCATGAATTGTAACGAACCTGATTCGGAAGAAGAAGTTGGACATGGATCAAATGGTGATGGTGAGTTAAGGCTTCGGGGTCCAGTTACTAGATCAAGAGCTAAGAGGTTTGACGTGAGCATCTCAAATGCGACATGTTTGAAGCTTGAAGAGTTAAAAGCTTTGGGACTATCTTTGGTGAGCTATGATGAAGGAATTGAAACTTGGGCCTGGACTAAAGCTCATTATGATTCACTAAGGGGTTCTTGTGATTCTGTTCTTATTTTGCTTTCAAAACTAGAGTCAAGTTCGTTTAAAGTTTAGTTGAAACTTGATTTAACAAAAAAAAAAAAGTTTAGTTGAAACTTGGCCGAGAAATGGCATCAGGGCCTGCCGAGGAAGCGTCAGGGTTTGGTCGAAAGTCGGGGTCAGGGGATGATATCAAACGCGTCAGGGAATGCTTAGTCTCCGACAGACAAAGATACCCATCAGGGGATCGATAGTCTCCGATAGACTAACTTGGCTCGTCAGGGGATGCGTAGTCCCTGATAGACTTATTTGCTCGTCAGGGGTTCAATAGTCTCCGATAGCTATTTTATCCACTAACAATTGAGATTATTATTTTCACATATTTATTTGTTTTTCGTGTTTGTTTTTTTTGTTTGTTTCCTAGTTTTAACAGGTTTGTTTTCCTTTCCTTATTGGATTAGATTTCTTTCCAATGTATTATTCTTTCTAATTAAGACTAGGGTTGTAACCATAGCTTATAAATAGCTGCTTGTGTTGTATGTTAAAAGGATCCAGATTTTGATTAATTAAATTCGGAAGTATTCTGTAATTTCTTATTGTTTGTGTGATATAAACAAGACCCTGTTCGTGTGATTCGAATAGCCTAGAGTGTGTGACTCGTTCAAGAACCCTAAATCGATTTCTTGTGCGTACATCAACAAGTTGATTTAGTCTATCCGAGGCTGTAGGCTTAAACACCCTACATCATATTGGTATCAGAGCAAGGCTTGGCGTTGGGAGTAGAGAAACAAGGATGTGTGACTCTTTCTTGTTTTCTAGATTTTTACGTGGAGTGTAATTTGGTATTTTGTGCTCAAATTGCGATCAAGAATTATTAGAAATTTAATTGATTGTCTATCAAATTGAAGATGTCTGATTCAAGTGGACACGATAATATTGGAGATACGGGTTTACCTCGTGGAATAACTTTACAATACGCAAAGATCCAACATTTGCAAAATCAATATGCAACGATGACTACACAATTGGATCGACTGGAAGAGATGATGGCCAGATTGTTGGGACATAACAACAATCATGCATGAGAAACTGATGATCCAGAACAGGAGCACAAAACTAATGCTCGTAACAATCAACATCATGTTCGTGAAGAGCACTCAAACATAAAGCTGAAAGTTCCTTCTTTCACTGGGAGCAGTGATTTAGAAGAGTTCTTGGAATGGGTTCAAAAGGTCGAAAGATCTTTGCATTCCAAAACCACACAGAAGAAAGAAAGTGCAAACTGGCAGCTTTGGAGTTCTCGAAATATGCTAGCCTACGGTGGGACAACCTAGTGGCTCAAAGAAGACGAGATGGTGATGAACTCATCACTAGTTGGCACATGATGAAGAACCTAATGAGGAAGAGGTTCGTTCCTGATTATTACAAATAAGAGTTATACTTGCATCTGCAAACACTTCGACAAGGAGGCATGTGTGTTGAAGACTACGTGAAGAGTTTGAATCCTTAAAATTGCGATGTGAACTGATCGAGCCAGAGGAGAAACTATTGCTCGTTTCCTGAGAGGATTGCATAGAGAAATAGCAGACACGGTTGAGCTTAGTCTGTATGTGTTTTTCGAAGATGTTGTAAAACTTGCTGTGAAGGTGGAAAGACAATGCAAAGTGAATGCAAATAGATCTTACTCAAAGCCTAACAAAAGTACTAGCTCTTGGAGATCGGAGGATAGAAAAACTTAATCAAGTGATTCCAAGAACAAAGGCAAAGAGAAAGTAGTGGACAATATGGTAAAGAAGGATAAGCCAAAGAAGGACCTGAGTAACATTACTTGTTACAAGTGTAAGGGGCTAGGCCATTATGCCATGGATTGTCCTAACAAAAAGACTTTCACTATACAAGAAGTGAGAGAAGCGTTTGCCATAGAGAATGCTCATGTTAGTGACTTTGAATCTGAAGAAGAGTATGATGAAGACTGCAAAGAATAGGAAGTAGAGTGCGATAATGGGGAGTTGTTGGTATTGAGACGTCTACTTAATACCCAAGTAGTAGACGAGGCTGATCAACGTGAGACCATATTCCAAACAAGGTGCACTGTGATGAAGAAGGTATGCAACTTACTCATCGACGGGGGAAGTAACACAAACATGGTTTCAAGAGAGGTTGTGGAGAAACTACAACTCAAGACAATGAAACACCCAAATCCATACAAGCTCCAATGGATTAATCAAGAGAATGTGGTGAATGTCGACAAACAAGTCTTAATTCCGTTTTTTTTTTGCTAAATTGCAAAAATATATAAAAGGAAAAAAGATACAAAATTATTGAGAGGCATCCCCCTCGACCTACTAGCACATCTCACTAGCTAGGGAAAACAAGCCAAAACTATGAGCATAAAGCAAAAACCATAAACACAAAGCAATCAAGGCAGCTGAAGCCCGAATGAGCAAGAAATCTCCTAAAACAGCAGCAGATCCCCTGATGCAAGCAGACCGAACCGCTGGCTAGTAGTCCCTGAAGGAACTGAATTGGCCAGCATCCCCTGATGGAACTGCACCGAACAACAACCCTTGATGGAACTGTACTGGCCAGCATCCCCTAATGGAACTGCACTGGCCAGCAGCCCTTGATGGAATTGAACTGACATTCCCCTGATGGAACTACGCTGATGGAACTGTCATTCCCCTGATGGAACTGCACTGGCTAGCAACCCCTGATGGAATTGAATTGTCATTCCCCTGATGGAACTGCATTGATGGAATTGTCATTCCCCTGATGGAACTGCACTGGCCAACATCCCCTGATGGAACTGCACTGACAGTAGCCCCTGATGGAACTGCACTAGCCAACTCGTCCAAACTATAATTCCCTTGATGGTATGCAACATCCCTCAAGAAGCATACAACCATAAAACTAGCCAACAACAGCAGAATACAGCAACATATAGTAGCAACAAATAACTGTTGCATACAACAACAACATACAACCAGCAACAGCGTACAACCATCAAACCCAGTAGGAAATTGTATTAGAGAGAAAGATGCCACTGAGGAAGTCTAAAACCCAACCTCCTATATTTTTCATGAGAGGCAAGCCTACTTTTGATTATAAGAATAATTTCAGCTATAAGGGCATGTGAACTCCTACCATCTTTACCATACATCCTGCCATTTCTTTCATATCAGATGTGATATACAATAGTGTTGAAATTGAACCATATCAGTTAATTTCTAAAAGAATTAAAATTTAAGGAACTGAGATTGTTTAGAAGTGCATTCTATATAAAATTGGAACCATACCAACCAACTTTTCGAAGGATAGCATAAACGATCTTGAAAGAATATCTGCATTGGAAATATAAGTCAAATGTTTCCGGTTCAAAGTTACACAAGACACACAGATTTGTGATATTCAGGCCAAAGTTGGTTTATCCAAAGTCCAAAGGCTTTTATGACAGCATAACCAGTTGATGAAGGAGTATCGCGGAACAACAAGATTATTCCAAACAACACGATTACAAGTAACTTTTTAATTCCTTGTGCGAATATCAGACCATATGCATGTAACCTTAGTTATATTAAGAGGAACATTATTCCAGTGCACAATATCATGATTCATGATGTTGAAAGGAGTAAGATAGTCAAAAGTGTTCCTCCAATTGATAATAAGATGGTGATTAGAATGTGGGAGCCTCCAATTGCCATTGAACATGATATCCGAAACCATAGCATCCCTCCCTAGTCTAGATTCAAGAATGATTGGGTCATTAACAGAACTGGCTAATGGTTGTGAGTTATGCCAAGGGTCAAACCACAGGCTCACTTTTGAACCATCACCAATAGAGTAATTGATAAACTATTTACCAGTGTCTCTAAGGGATAGGATTTTCCTCCAAGACCACGAGGATTGGGCAATAGCCTTCAAAGACCAAAAATTGGATTTTTTAATGACAGTATTACGATTCCATAATGTCCATAGGGATTGAAATTGAGGGTTTATGATTTGCCAGACCCTGTAAAGCAAATGAGCACGATTCCACTCCCTCGAACATTTAAAATCCAAACCTCCTTCGTCCTTAGGAGAACAAAGCTTCGCCCAGGCAACTTTGGCCCTATGGTTATTAAGAGTAGAACCTTTCCATAAAAATTTGTTGAAAATACTTTGGAGCTTCTTGTGAATGTAACTGGGCAGCACGAAGTGTTGAGCCCAATAGCATTGAATGGAAAAAAGAACCACTTTAATGAGCTGAATTCTACCAGTATAGGATAGAAATTTCGAAGTCCAAGATGTAATTCTGCCGGTAATTCTGTCCACTAAAGAATCGCAGTCTCTTGCCCGCAGCCTAGAAGATATGAGAGGCACGCCAAGGAATTTTACTGGAAGCACACCCTGAGGAAAGCCTAGAAGCTGAAGAATCTGACCTTACTAAGATTATCTACCCCAGAGAGGAAGCACAAACTCTTTGAGTTGTTAACGTTCATACCAGAAAGTTGCGAGAAAATGTCTAGTGCTTGCTTGAGAGTGTTAACTAAAGAAATATCACCTTTACAGAACATAAATAAATCATTTGCAAAACAGAGGTGAGTTAGATGAATAGCAGAGGCTCTCCAATGAAATGAAAAGTTGTTAGACTTCTCAATTTCCATATTTGTAATAGAAGTAAGGAACTCCATAGCCACTACAAAAAGTAATGGAGAGATGGGGTCGCCCTGTCTTATACCCCTTGAGCCCTTGAAATGACCACAAAGAGAACCATTAACTTTGACAGTGTAGGTGACAGTGGAAATGCATTCTTTAACCCAGTAGCAAAATTTTGGTGGAAACTGCAGATGCCGCAGGGTAGCCAAAATAAAGTTCTATTTGAGGGAATCAAAAGGTTTTTGAAGATCAATTTTCAGAGAGCACCTAGGGGGCCTTTATCCAGATGGTAGTTCCTCACAATGTCCTAAGCAATGAGGATGTTATCACTAATTTTTCTGTTATGTATGAAAGCTGCTTGGGAAGGAGAAATAATAGCAGGGAGCACTTTTTTCATACGATTGGCAATGACTTTTGAAATAATCTTATAAACAATTGTACAACATGAAATAGGCCTAAAATCATGCATCAAGGATGGGTGAGCAGTCTTTGGAATCAAGGCTAAAGATGTATTGTTAAAATTGCCAAGCGGGCATCCCTTATTAAAGAAAGCCAAAGCAGCATCAATAATGTCCTTACCAATGATATCCCAAGTGAAAGTTAAGAATTCAGCATTGAAGCCATCTAGACCTGGGCTCTTGTTCTTTTTCAGTGACTTGAAGGCCAACAAAATCTCATCCTCACTGACACAAGCATTTAGGAAATTGAAATCATCATGGCAAATGGTTTTGTGTACAGGAAGGGTACTGAGGTCCAAGAAGTGATCATCAGTGGTAGGACTAAGGATTTTCCTGAAATGATTGATAGCAACATTCTGGACTCCATCATGCCCATGTATAAGCTGACCAGAATCATCCTGAATCAAAAATTTTTTGTTAACATTCCAATTTGAATTAAGTTTGAAGAAGAAGAACTTAGAATTCTTGTCCCCTTCACTAAGCCATTTAACCCGTGACTTCTGCTTGAGTAAGCTTTCTTCTCTAACAAGAGCAACAGACAAAGCAAGGGAAAGGTTATACTGCTTCTCTAGAAGGGAAGGATCCATAGGAAAGGACAACAGCTCAGCTTGCACTTGTTGGAGATCCAAGGTTAATTGTTTAACATATGAGTGGACATGACCATTGGATTTATTGAGGTCTAGTAATAGCCGCTTGGCCTTGTGGAACTTCACCCAGAGCTACTGTAAAGGGTTACCGTGAGAATCCAACTGCCACGCTTTCTGAATAGCATCTCTAAACCCCTCTAAACCAACTATGAAATTGAAGAACTAGAAAGGTTTCTTGACTCGCTGAGCATGTATATCCAGATAAACAATCATGGGGGTGTGATCTGAAAGACCCCTTGTGTGGAAAAAAACTTGAGAGGGAGATGCGACAGCCATACCGGGTTAACCAGGACCCTATCCAGCTTTTTATAAACAGGGTTAGCAGGCTGCGAGTTTTACCAAGACAAGTGAGTGCCAGTCGCGCAAAGATCAGATAGAGAGCAGTCCACCAGGCAAGATTTAAATTCAAGCATCCCACTTGTCATAAAACAATTCCCACCTAAAACTTCTAAAGGGGAAATGACCTCATTGAAATCTCCAACAACGCACCAAGGATAACCAACACAAAGAGGAGCAATGTTCTGTAGATCAGCCCATAACAGTCTTCTGTCTGAAGGGGTATAAAGGCCATAGGCAAAAGTAACCAAAATGTTACAATTAAGAGGAATAGAAAAATCTTTACAATGTATGTGCTAGGAAGAAGAAGATAAGATATCTATTGTCCAAAGGGTGGTGTCCCAACCCACCCATATCCTCCCATTAGGGTGATGAAGATAGTTAAAAAACCAATGCCAACTCTCATTAATAGAAAGCAAAATAGACTGAGCTTTGGGAGATTTAACTTGAGTCTCAAAAAGGCCAACAAAAGATAAGTTAAACTTCTTAAAGAATTCCTTGACATTTCGGATGTTTTTTTTTTTTTTTGTTAAATTTTGAAATAATAAAAAGAAGGAAACAGATACAAAAAAAAAAAAAACGAGAGGCATCCCCCTCGACCTACTAGCACATCTCTCTAACTAGGGAAAACAAGCTAGAAAAACAAGCAAACAGCCCGCAGAAAACGGCAACAACTAGCAGACAGCCAGCAGCAAAACACGAATCTAGCAAACAGCAGCAGCAAGCGGCAACAACAGACATCCAGGGCACATCCAGCACCTGACAAGCAGAAAAAACAGCAGCTCCTAAAAGACAGCAGCAGCAGCAAAAATCAGGAAAACAACAGCTAGCAAAAAGCAGGAAACAGCAGCTAGCAGCTAGCAGCAACAAATAGCAGCAAACAGCAGCAAATACTGCAGCACACAGCATTCCGATAGATAGCAGCAGCAGCAAAGAAAAAACAGCAAGCACACAACTAACAAAACAGCAACATCAAAAGCAGGACAGGCAGCATGACAGCAGTATGACAGCAGTCCTGATACAGCAGCAGCACGACAAGCAACATGACAGCAGCAAACATACCTTGACAGACAGCAGCATACAACCCCTGACAGCATACAACAGCATAAAAAAAAACCAGCAGCATACAGCAGCATTAAAAAAACGAAAAGGTCTAAAACCAGCAGCAGTATATAGCAGCATCCAGCATACAGAACCAAAACACACAACCCACAGCAGAAGCATACAACAACAATTAAAATGAAAAACCCGCAGCAGCAGCAAAACACAACCAAAAGGTCTTAAACCAAAGAATTTCAACACAAGACACAGAAGAAACAACAATCAACCAAGACAACCCCAAGAGCGAAACAACCCTTTCAAGGGGGAGGATCCCTACGAGAAAGGATGTGTTACATCTGCTGAAGATTTGCAACAGAGAGAAGCCTAAGCTTGATACAGTTCATTACCTCCACCAAGAGAACAGCAGGAGGCTCCTTTGCACGAGAAAATTCTATCATTGAGCTCTTTCCAAATGTAGTAAATTAAAGCATTGGGCAGGAGTTTTATAATGAGCATGCTAGTGGAGCTAATCCTGGAAGAGAGAAGGTCTGGAAGGAGGGAAGACCATCCGGATAAGGAACCTTGCCAGTCAGCAAGAGTAAATAAAGGCATTGCAACCTGCTTGCTGTAACTACAATCAAAAAATAGATGATCCCGGGATTCACTAGCAGATTTGCACAGAGCACATAAGGGATCCAGAGATAAACCATGATCGAGAAGAAGGTGGTTTAAACCTCTAACATTCATACCACAAAAAGCATACATAAAATAAAATTAAACAGGTATTTTGGAGGTGCTCCCTCCTTTCTTCTTCTTATTTTTCCTCCGAGAAGAATTTTGGCTACAAGGCAAAAGATGTGTAGCTGCTGACTTTAGCTCCTTCCCATTAATGTTTTTTATCTTAGAAGCAAGATTGTCCAAGAGCAACGGAGGGGAGAAATCAGAGTTTGACATAAGCTGCAGTCCTTGCAAACTATCAACTGCAGTTTCAGAATCATTATCAAGAGCTTTGAAAGTATTTATAGCAACTACACCTTCTGTAACTAACCGATCTAAAGGCTCAGAAATCTTAAGTCCTTTGGTAACAGGCTTCCAATTGTGAGCAAAAGCGTCAGTAAGAACACCTTTACCTTTGTCCACGCTGATTGAAGCAGAAGTGTTTTGGGGCAATTCCTTTTCCTCACCTGGAACGTTTGTATTCTTTGGAACCCATTTATAATTTGCATTTGGGCAACGAAATTGAGAATGACCAAATACATTGCAGTGGGGGCATATGGGAGGTTTGTGTTGATACTCAACTCTGACCAAGTCAGGGAGCAGAAAGATTGAATCGCCATTAAGGACAGTAAGAGGAAGCGATTTTGGAAAAGAGGATGTAACCTCAACTTGTATGCAAACTCTTGCAAAGCCCATAGGCTCCAATCTTGAAGTGGTCTTGTCTAAAAATAAAGGTTTACCAATCCCATAGGTTAGATAGCTTAAGCCTTCCAAGGTCCAATAAGATATAGGGATGTCATGAAATTTCACCCAAATGGGAACAACAGTGCATTTCTCCTCAGTACTTTCAACCACTTCTCGCCAGTACTTTAAAGTTATAAGTTTATTTGCAATGTACCAAGGACCTAAAGCAATGAGGTTGTCCCGCCCCATGGAACTAGAAAAGTTGAAAACAAATATGCCCTTATAGACAGTGATCTTTTTAAATCCAAAAGGGGTCCAATGCCGTTTTGCAAAAGCTTCAACAACTAAAAAAGATGGCTTAGAGTGCAAAAAGCTCCCCTCTAAGCTGAATCGCCACCTATCAGCACCTTTCCTTAAAATCTCAGCTGGTGGGCTGATAGAAATTGTCCCATTAAGAATTGAGGGAGGGTAGAAATTAAGTTCAGTAGGCTTACCTTCCTTGGAGACAACATTGCTCCAGGATAAGACCCCCTTATTCAGATGAACAACCTGTTTTGAATCAGCTGCACACTTAGGTGTAGTATCCCCCTTAGCTAAAGAGCCACAGGGCACTGTAGTTGCATCAGAATCAATATTGTGACTAGCTTTCCTAGAGGAGGTTTTTGATGGAATACACCCATCCTGCAAGAAAGCATTAACATCTTTTAGGTCCTAGCCAAGAGTATTGATGAACTTAACCATATCGACATTCTTCTGTCTTTCCCCTGCAGCACTATCTCTATCATTCTTGGTGAGTTGGGCAGCAGCCCCAAAAACATCTGATGAGAAGGAGCTAGGAACAAATTCCCCAAGTTCCTCTTCCTTCTCCTTGGAATCTATAGAGAGAGTAACAAAAAACATTTGAATAGGAGTAAAGTTCAAAGAAACAGTCATAGCAAAAAAAGAGAGATAACAATGGTGGGCGAGAAGAAGAAGAGTGGTGGGCGGGAAATGGTTGCAGGTTAGGGTTTTAGGTGAGAAAAAGAGAAGGAGGAGAAAAAGTTAGAGGGAGAAACATTGCAAGTGTTCTGTTAATTCCGTTTTCAGTTGGCAACTTGTATAAGGACAAAGTGTTGTTTGATGTTGTACCATAGATGGACGCATGTCATATGCTTTTGGGAAGACCTTGGCAGTTTGATGATCGCCATGTCATGCATGATGGAAAGCATAACACTTATGCTTTTCACAAGGAGGGCTGAAAGATAGCTCAATGTATTCTGCTTCATACTCGACTACAATCATACTTCCTTGTTTTAAATTAAGGAAGTTGATCTCCATTTCATCAGATATACTTAAAGGAAGATACTTTGCAAGGAACATTTCGGTGAGTCTTTCCCAAGGAATTTCCCCATTGTTGTTGTGAGCAGTTTGTTGAGTCAACTCTAACCGTTCAACATTCTCCCACCAAAAGTTTGCTTCTTCTGTTAACAGGTAAGAAGCAAAGGTAGTTTTCTGGAGATTGGTATCCTCACAAATCCTAAAGGCTTTCTCGACTTCCTTGACCCACTCACAGGCTGCTATTGGACCTTCCTTTCTAGTAATGATTGGTGGTTTTGAATCCTTGAAATCCTTAAAAGTAACCCTTTGTGTTGGGTTATTGGGTTGGGGGTTCGGTTGGGTATTCCCAAATGCTTCTCTCAGCAAATTTACAAGGTCTTGCATAGGGTCAGTAGTGTTAGTTCTAGTTTGATCTTCTGGTTGGCGGGGCCTTCCACGATCTCGATGATTTTCTGTTTAAACAACATACATCCTTTAAATTCTTTATTTTGAAATTATTCTCATTTCTAACATTCAATCTATATGCAAAAATAAAGTTCATTTGTTAAGTTAAAGTGTAACATGTCACATAAGATAGTAAAATGAACTATTTATATGTGCTATGTTAATAACATGATACAAAATTTCAGAGACATACTAAGTCTCCACTCCTGGATTGGCTTACAAACCTACGACAATCATGGGACTAAAATCTTATAACAAAAAGGAGCCTACCCACTATGGGTTTATAATTTCACCACATCCAGACTAACAAAACATATACCCTTGCTAACAACCTTCTTCACTGTTCGTAATGGATATTGTTTACCTATATATATATACATATTCAAAACCTTCCCTATAGTCAACCCAAAATTTTTTCTGATCCTCAGATCAGATATTCCTCAGTGAGTTCTGAATAGACCCAACTTACTGTGATGTCTTCAAAGGCACGGGCTAACCTCAATTGATAGTCTAAAAAGGCCTTCATCGATTCCTCAGAAACTGGTGCAAATCGTCTTGTTTCTGACATTTGTTGATTAACAGCTTGCATTGCCATTCTATACTGAGCTTCGACATGACATTTGGCAAACCACCAGTGCTCTAACATCCCTCTGCAATTACAAGCCTCCCTAACATGGCAAAAAGTCGCCTCCTCCCTAACCTATAAATTAACTTCATATTATCTTAGTTGATTTTGGAGCCTCTGCTCCAAATTTAAAGCATCTGCATCAGGAATTGGTGCCACAGGTACGGTACTGGGGGTGGAATTGGTATAGGTGGAGGTGCATAAAATGGCACAGGAGCAGGAATGATGAAACTGAAGGCACAAAAGTTTGTGGGGACAAACTTCCTAGCAGTGTGTCTAATCTTTGTACGCGAGCTAGAAGGAACATCTGGTATAATAGTAGGTGGAGAAACAGAAGGTGCGACCTTTACTGGGGTCACCTCCCCTATACTCTCTTGTTCTACAGGGAAATCTCCTGCCCTTTGTCCATTTATATCATCATTACTAGCATCCTTAGTAGGATCATCTTCATCCTCAGTCATAGTGTTACCAACAGTATGTTAGAGTGTATGCCCTAGTGGCCAATTATGTATTGATTGTGACACTATATTTATGATATGTTTTTGGTTAATGATAATTTATTATGTTTTATTTACTGCGTTATATAAATGTTAACATAATAAATGTCCTTAGAAGAATGATATTAATTATATGGATTCAAGTATGTGACTTGAATATGAGATCATATAAGTATGTAATGTATCATTATTCTTAAATGTCCCTAGTCGAGTATCATTGTCAGCGGGACAACAATAATACATTGAGACTAGTATGTGATTAACTGATGGCCATATCTCATTGGTCATAAATATATACGAGATATATTAAGTTGATACATAGGTACATGTTAGAGAACATAGTACTGGACAGACCCACCATGAGAATTCTACATGGAGCGTTATGCTATGTGTCATAAGTAATTCTCATATTGACAATGATGTAATGGTCCTTTGACCTGAAGTCATAACATTTCTACATAAGGAGTTATGCGTTTTGACATTATCAAAAGTCACCTTTAACCGGGTGGACGATAAAGGTAATTGTTGGATGCATAATGAGTTATGTGAGAATTGAGAATGATGTAGATGTAATTTAACCCTCCTATAAATTAGGGGTGATATCTATAGACCTCTTGATTGAGTGAAACTATGAAATGCATGGCCATGCTCAAATAGAGATTTGTTTCATATAGTTTACTCATTGATCAAGAAAACTAAGATTAAATTATGAAGAGGATGACACATCCATGCCTTGAATTTAATCTTAGATATCATGGTTAAAAGGATTAAGTTACATTGAAACATTGGTCACGAAAGGTAACGTCGAATCTATGACTTTATTATTACTTGGGTAACAGTGATGTATTACTAGATGCCGCTCACTGTTTATAATTTTATAATATGATTTAAAATTATTGCCAACATAATAATAACCTACAGGGTCACACACAAAGAACATTCGTCAAGGAGATATAATTTAAATGTCAATGATTTTAATATATCAATAAGATTGATTTAATTAAATCATGGCTTTAAATTATATACATATATATTAATATATGTAATCTGTATGAAATAGAGTCCTTTGGAAGGAAATAGGAATATATATTTATTTGTGCATATATATATTAATTAAGTGAGACTTGATTAAATATATATATATATATATATATATATATATATATATATATATATAATAAATATAAAATTCGGATTTCAAGTCTCCTAATTAGATTAGGTTTTGGATTTACTCTATGAAAGGCTATATATATGATATATCAGCTATTCTCTCAAACGAACGTTTTCACGTATTCTAAGAACCCTAGTTGCTCATAAGAGAGAAACTAGAGTTCAGAGATATAGAGAGAAAAAGAGATACAGATCGTACAGCTAGTACTGTAACTCTTCTCGTTCGAATCGTGAGACAGTTCGTAGGTGTTCGTGTGGATACAGTAGAGACGTAGTTCAGTTGGATTGCATTAAAGATTTGGAGATGATCAACACCTTCACCAAAGCTTCAGATTCACACAATTAATCGGTAAAATCTTAAACTATCTGTATTAAATTGTTTCGCATAGATCCTCGGGTTTGGGTTTCGTTTTGTTTTATTTTAAATCGTATTTTTCTGCTGCGTTTTATTCTACGAAACCCAACACAGTAGGCTCGGGAATTGCGGGTCTATGTTACAGAACATCCTTTAGGGTCCACCTATCAAGCCTAGCGTCTGATAAGGAATTTAGGGTATTATTAGGTTGGTGTATGTCAGACATCTACAAAGCCATAAAGGAACTCAATCAGTCTTTCTAAGTCAATGAAATTAAATTGACTGCTAATAATGTAAAGACAAAACCAATATGGTAGTAACTTAGACAACTTTAAGTAATAAAAGTATTTATCTTTCACTATGTAAACTATACGGTGCAAAATATTTGCTAATCAGGTTTCTAGTATTGCATATACTCATGATATCCCTGTCATTTAAATCTTAACGTTTCTATTCCCAAAATTTCAAGACTGGCTTGTGCAAAGCTCTAATACGTCCCATCTTTTCTAGTTTGGCTCATAAATACTCTTTTCGGTGTTTATGCTCTGATACCAAGGTGTGACGTCCCCCCGTTTCCCAACCGTAAGCCAAAGTTGTCAGTTTATTATCAATTGTTGTGACTCCTGCTTTCAGCAAAACACCGGTCTATCAAAGGAAAATTATTACAAATATTTTTTAAAAGATTCTAGCAGCAGAAAACAAAACTCTCTATTACAATACCAAAACCAAAACCAAAATTTGTATTCATGGGCCCTTAACGGTCAGTCCTATGGATACATCCTTTCCTTACCCTTCAAACCTTCCCCTCTTTTGTGTTCAACTTAAAGAGAATTCAAGCAAGTATAAGCGATAAAGGCTTAACAAGCATTATGTTATAGGACAGTTGAAAGGAATGAAAAATTCTGCAACTAGTTTTGAAATTCAATTTCCAAGGCAATGTTAATGTGTGTGAACAACAACATTAAGAGTTCAAATTGTTGGATTCCTGTCACAGATGGGGAGAATCCACATTCTCAGATTGCGG
>CM025785.1:29193363-29213335 GCA_014636745.2 Centella asiatica | reverse complement strand
GGGGGGGGGGGGGGGTGGAATTGTCAATTTAAGGCCTCTGAATGAACAATAATAGAAAATAAAGGAAAATCCACATAAGCACTTGACGTCTTTCAGTCTTTGACTTACTAGATCCCCTTAACGCCGTTCAGTACTAAAACTTATTGAGAATACTTCTTACCATTTGATAATAGCAGGCCAAGGCTATCTCAATATGGTCACCAGAGTGCAAACCTCTTATTGATAAGATCACTGCTCACATTAGCTCTTGGGCCAATCAATACCTCTCTTACGCTGGTAGAATCCAACTCATCAAGTCCATTCTCTTTGTCGTCCAAGCTTATTGGACTTCCCATTTTATTTTACCCAGTGCAGTCTCCAAAAAGATCACTCAAATCTTTACTCACTTTCTATGGAAAGACTCTTCTCTTGACAAGCATGGCTGTAAGGTCTCTTGGAAGCATGTTGCTCTCCCGAGACGAGAAGGAGGGCTCATAATCAAACAAGTTGAAGATTGGAATAAGGCTCAAATCCTTCACAGGCTGTTGCAGATTTTAGATTGGAACTGCCCCTCCTCTTGGGTATCTTGGATCTGAAACTACAAGCTTACCCGATATGGTTTCTGGACTATCCCTATTTCCCAAGACTCCTCGTGGGCTTGGCGGAAGATTCTCCAACTCAGAGATCTAGCCCTTGAATTCATCACTTACAAAGTTGGAAATAGTTGTAATATCCTCATCTGGCAAGACCCGTGGGTTTCCTCCCATCCGTTGGCGAACAGACCAGATATGCCCATCATTTCAAATGCAAACAGCAGCTTCTTCTCTAAACTTAGCTCCTATATTTCAGGTGACTCTTGGTGCCTGCCAACCTCAAACTATACTCTTCTTATTGACCTCAGAGCTTCTATTGCTCAGATCCCTATTAATTCCAGTGGCCAAGACTTGATTCTTTGGCAAGGTGTTGACATCACTAAAATCTCCTTACGTACCATCTGGAACTCGATTCGAAAGAAATACCCCCCTTCACCTTGGTGCAGTATTCTTTGGAATCCCATTTCGGTCCCTAGAATGTCATTCTTTACTTGGCTAGCTACCCTTAACAAAATCCTTCCCAAATTTGTAGCCCCTTGCCAATTTTGTGAGGAACAAGAAGAATCTACTACTCACCTTTTCTTTGATTGCAGGTTTAGTTCGACTGTATTAGCTGAAGTAATGGGTGCTGCAGGTTGGGTTGGTACGCTGGTATCCTTTAACCACTACATTGCTCAACTGGACACTACTAATCTCACAGTGGAGGCGAAGCTCATCAACCATTTATGCCTTGTAACTATAATATACAAAGTGTGGCTTGAAAGAAATCATAGAAAGCACGGAGGTCAAGGGCATACTGCATACTATGTTGCTCAAAATTGTATTTCCACAGTAAAGTTCAAGTTACATAGCTGGAAAGGCCTTCCCAAAGTTTTACACTTTCACCCTAGTCTAGCGAAATGGAAATTACCTTAATTCTATGAGTTATAGAATGTTGTTACATTGATGTTGGTTCTGTGCTTTGTTGTTGTTGCACTGAAAGTGCCTTTGTGTTATTGTTGTTATTGTCCGTTCTGCACAGTTTCTGCCCCATTTCATTGCTGCAGTGATGTTGCATCAGTGCTTTTCTACTGCTGCAGACTAGTGTATTTGAAATTGTTGCTGCTGTCATGGTAATTGCTGCCTCTGCTGGACTGCTATTGCAGTGTTGTAATGTTGTTTCTGCTGCATATTGCTGCTGTTGTGTTCTGCTGCAGATTGCTGTGTTCTACTGTGTTCTGCTGCAGATTGCTGTATTCTGCTGCTGTCATGGTAATCTCTGCAGATTGCTGCTGCTGCAGATTTCAGATTGTTGTGTTCTGCTGCAGATTGCTGCTGTGTTCTGCTGCAATTTGCTGATGCTTTCATTGCTGCCTCTGCTGGACTACTGCTGCAGTGTTGTAATGTTGTTTCTGCCACAGATTACTGCGTAGTTCTGCTGCAATTTTCTTGCTGCAGTGATGTTAGCTGCAGCTGCTGCTGATGATTTTTTCTGCTGCTGCTGCCCTCCAAGTATAGTGTCTTCTATGCTAATCTTAGTGACTTCTCTGTTGCTGCAATGCTGCATGACTGCTTCTGTTTCTACAGTTAAGAAGTTTTTGTTCTGCTGATGCTTCCTTGTGGCATTGGTGTTCGTTTTTTTGCCCTTCCTGTAGTAGTGATGTCCTTTTGGATATTGTGTTGTATTCTTGTTAGGTGTTTTTTTTTTTTTGATGTCCTTCTGTTTGCTTTGTTTTGCTTGCTAGTTTCACTGTGTTGGTTTGTCTCCCTAGCTAGCGACCTGTGCTAGTAGGCCGGGGTATGCCCCTCGTTATTTATGTATCTTTCTTTTCTTTCTATTTTATTCCCAATTTAACAAAAAAATAAAAAATATGGTCTGCGGTGTACAAACGTATAACACTTAAGATAGATATCATTACATCTACAGGGCCCAATAGAATAGAATAACCCATTCTCAATACCGGGTGTTCCCTCTGCAGCTTATACAGTGGATTATTCCTGACACCTCGGCGAGGGTCACATAGATGATTTCATAAGAAACATTAGAAGAATTAAATTGAATTGAATAATTCAATATGTCATGTATTGACATGGATTAGATAGGATGGTTATAAACTAGATACAAGTAGTCAAGCATTTAATAATAACATTATAGCTCAAGTTGAACAAGTAACTTTTATTCTCTATCAGTACGTATACAAAACAATTATGTATACGTAAGAAAAGTCCGTGCATTTGCATATCATGTCCTAACGTAGATCGAATCAATTGATCAAGCGTTTAATTACAATACGCATTATATTACATGCATGCCTGCATAAATAGCTTAGGAACATTACTTTGCAAAATCAGGTATAACGGAACAACTGAGTTATACGCAGGAAGAATAACAAATACATTACTTGCCTTTATCATGGTGACGACTTATGTTTGGTTTAAGTGTTCCTGTGAGATTTGTTTTTTATCCAGAAATGATCAAGAGTTAGAATTATAGTCATGTCTATCAAATTGTGTTTCTTATAAAGAAATTTTTTGTTTATATCTATTAATTCTTAAATGTATCTGATGGCGTTGTAAATTCTTAAAATGGTTACACTAGTTACTGTACATCAGGGGATGAATTTCTTAATTGTCAGGGGATAATTTATTCGGTCATCAGGGGATAGCTTTCGACCATCAGGGGATAGCTCTCAACCATCAGGAGATAATTATTGGTCATCAGGGAATAGCTCTCGACCATTAGTGGATAACTCTTGGCCATCAGGGGATAACTTTGTTCATCGCCAAACTCGTCGGTAATCTAATTGACTACCACCAAAGTCACTTGGTTGTCGCCAAACTCATTGCCGAAGTATTTAGCTAGCGCCAAACTAATTGGCGGATAATTTTAATTGTCAGGAGATAATTTGTTGACCGCCAAACTCAACAAGTCAATACCAAACTCGTCATTGGATAAATATTATCCGTCGAGGGATAATTTTACTCACCAGTGGATAATTTATCTTCCGATGACTAAGTTAACCCACCGTGGATAATTATCCTCCGATGACTAAATCAACCCATCGGCGAATAATTATCTTTCGATAGGTTCCAGTCAAATCTTTGTATATTTGTTCCATGATTAAAATATGTTTGTTTTAACTTTTCTAAACAGTTGTCTATATTGAATGTGGACATCAAGAGGGAAAAAAATCATTATCTTTCTAGAGACTTGGTATTAAACTATTCTCTCTAATATCGTAACATAGTTTTTAGAGATAAAGAAAACCAGAGTTTAAATATATGGAGAATGTTTCTTTGAGTATTTTAAGAGAATAGAGATTATCCATGTGGTTTATCACTATGAGAAAAATTATAGGGAAAGGAATATGTTTTGATTAGTCAAGGTGTCATACAGATTCCTCTTCAAATTAAATGACCAAGTATTTAAAATAAATAATTTAATTAAAGCTTTCAAAATTACCTTGCAAGCTTTCAATTCTATAGCACACATTGTATGAAAATTACTTTGAGTTTGAGAGTGTTTAGAGAGGAAGAGTAGTAAGATAAGGGTCTTCTTTATATAGGATCGCCGGAAAAAACCATTATGTCTGATGTGGGGTATTTTTCAATTTAGATTAGCGTCGGACTTGAAATTAATTAAACCACAAAAATATAATAAAGAATTACTTGATCATTACATTCGCACGTAAGTGTGTACTTCTCACAGGTATCAGAAGGTAGTAGTACCTTGTAGTACTAATGATTCATCGACTGAAATACGTACTCATTAGGTAGAATTGAATGGAAGAGTAAATCTTTTTTTGATAAATTGGGAATGAAATAGAAAGAAAAGGAAGAAACAGAAATAACGAGGGGCATACCCCCCGACCTACTAGCGCAGGGTGCTAGCTAGGGGAACAAACCAACATGAGAAAACAACAAAAAAAAAAACAGACATGGAAGGCCAACAGCCAAAACCCAACAAAAGGAAAACAACACTAATCAATAAAACAACACTTATCAAGAATACAACACTAAAACCACACTAAAACGGGGGCACTACTGCTGCAGCAAACCCAGAGAATCAAACATCAAAGCAACAAGGAAACATCAGCAGAACAAATTTTCATCATTGCATTGTAACAGCATCATAAGCATTTTCTGCAGGAGCACAGCAACGAAAGGAAGCATTAGCAGAACAAATTTTTATCAGTGCATTGTAGCATCAGCAAAAGCATTTTCTGCAAGAGCAGCAGCAACTAGAAACACACCAATGCAGCAGCAGCAGAAGCAGATTCTGTAGGAGCTTCAGCAGCAGAAGCAGATTCTGCAGGAGCAGCAGCAGCAAATACAGTTTCTGTAGGAGCAGCAGTAGCAAAAAACACACCAATTCAGCAGCAGAAAATACAACAACACAGCAGTAAAAAACACATCATTTCAGCAGCAGAAGTTTCTGCAGAAAATAAAGAGATGCAGGATCTACACATAGACACTGCAGCGGTGCAGCAGAGATGATGTGGGCATGAACAAGAAGGAATCAGATGGCGACGGTGAGCTAAGGCTTAGGGGTCCAATTACTAGATCCAAGTCTAGAAAGTTTGAAGCAAGTTTGTCAACTGCAGCGGGTTTGAATCTTGAAGAGTTTCGGATATTAGGGTTATGTTTGGAACGTTATGAAGATGGCACTGAAACTTGGACTTGGCCAACTCTGCGTTATGATCTTTCACAAGGTGCTTGTTGTTTTCCCAGTGAGATGCCGAAAACTTGTAGAAGGGGGGGGGGGGGGGGGGGGGGTTGAATAC
The DNA here is from genome assembly GCA_014636745.2 of Centella asiatica. NCBI lineage: Eukaryota > Viridiplantae > Streptophyta > Magnoliopsida > Apiales > Apiaceae > Centella > Centella asiatica. The sequence continues at coordinate 29,208,000 of CM025785.1, read as the reverse complement.
AAGTTCTTTGAATACTTTTCGAATTTCTTGTTCTTTAAAAAATTAAACTTTCTTGCGGAATATAAAGAACAAAAACTCAAATCAATTTATAAACAATTGCTATATTGATTTCACAACTGATTACAAATTTTAACAATCATAATAAATATGATCATCAGCTTCTTTTCTATTCTGTATAGGAAAAGATACAAAACGATGAAAAACCTATACAACTTCGAATTAGAATTCTCTGTAAACCTTATTACAGCTTCTCTAACAACTTAATTACTATTAACTCAGTTGCTCTTCTGAATAAAATTCAACTTCCTTATTTGAATCAAATACAATCTTTCCTTTTTGATTAGGAAGAGATTTCTGGTTAGTTTCCTTTCCAGCTACGTCTTCAATAATATCTTGCTTTACGTGGAAGACAATTCTTATTCAATTCAAACTCTGTATTTTTCAGGAAATAAATCACGATTAGTCCCTGATGCTTCATCTTTAGTCTCTGGTGACGTCATCACTAGTCTCTGGTGCTTTTAATCCCTGATGACGTCAGATTGTGTAGTCTCCGTTAGAGTTATTTAGTCTCCGATGCTTTAAGACTTAGTCTCCGATGACGTCAGCTTAGTCTCTGATGCTTTTAACCTTAGTCTCCGATGACGTCAGCTTTAGTCTCTAACTTCTTTAGACTTAGTCTCTGATGACGTAAGCCTTAGTCTCCGACAGGCAAAACTAGTCTCTGATAGATAAAAAATCCTTAGTCTCTAACAAGTTTTTCTAGTCTCCGACAAGCCTTTTTGTAAACTCTAATGGACCAAATACACATTTTGACTTACTGAAGCTTTGATACTCCATTCCAGCAGTTACTTACAAATAAGAAATATATCTCTTTACAAAGAATGAATGAATTACAAACAAAGAGATAACTGCTAGCTACAAAACTTTAGTGTTACTAATTAACACTTTCTATACATTTGTACTCTAAGTATTCTAAAGACAATCATCATCAAATGTTCTAAAACCTAACAATCTCCCCTAATTATGAATATCAGAATGATAAGCATAATTTCAAGGTTGATGATGATGTCAAAACTCAACATTACAATTACTTAGAAAAAGAATAAAGAATTGCTAACTACAAATGTATTCTGAACTATGATCTTTGATTTGTTGTTTAGCTTCCACCAAGACTCAAGTTTAAATCCTATAAGTCTGGCTTCAAAAATAAAAATAAAAACATCTTATTTCAACAAACATACCTTCCAACATAACCTTTTATTTTTTCTTCAGCAATTCCAGCCTTTCTTTTCTATTTCACCTCAACAACTCCAGTCTGTCTATCAACAGCTCCAGTCTGTCTATCAACAGCTTTTTCAGTATCAATTCAACTTCTTCTTTAGCATCCTTGAGTAGACTGATAAAGCCTTCAATGTGTCTATCATTGACACTATTAATGTCTCTGTTGTAGTTGAAGAAAACTTTCTCTCCATGGAAAGTCTCATACCATAATCCTAGAGGTTTAGGATTAGCTTCCGGCACTGTATCCACCTTATGCTTCACCTTCATTACCTTTTGAATCTGGCTTCGAAGATCCATGTTGAGATCAGAAGTCTCAAGCACAACAGTCAGCAACCATTCCAGATTTTCTTCAGTTTGTCCCTCCAAGATTGGCTTCTCAAATTTCAAAAACTCTCCATCTTTCAAAAAGACATCATTCTCAAAACTGAGAGGTTCATGCAATCCTTGTTCAATCATTCCTGGAATCTTTTTATCATCAAATACAACTTGAATTGATTCCACAATGACCTTTGTTCTTAGATTATATACTCTGTATGCCTTACTTGATAAAGAATAACCTAAGAAGATTGCCTCATCAGACTTGTTGTCAAATTTTCTTCTTGTTTCTGATGAGTCTCTCAGTACAAAGCATTTACAACCAAACACATGTAAAAACTTGAGAGTTGGTTTTCTCCCAGTCATTAATTCATAAGGTGTTTTGTTGTATGCTTTGTTTATCAAAGATCTATTCTGTGTAAAACAAGCAGTGCTTATAGCTTCCTCCCAAAAATATGTGGGAAGCTTAGCCTCTTGTAACATAGTCCTTGCTACTTCAATAAGGGTTCTATTTTTCCTCTCAACAACTCCATTTGTTGAGGGGTTCTTGGAGCTGAGAATTGATGAGTTATTCCTTTTTCAGTGTAGAATTCAATAACTTGGGAATTCTTGAATTATGTTCCTCTATCACTCCTTATCACCCTTACTATTTTTCCTGACTCAGTTTCTATCTTTTTGATATGATCAATTATCAACTGAGCAGCTTCATTTTTTGTATGGAAATATTTTACCCAAGTATACCTCGTGTGATCATCCACAATAACCAAAGCATATCTATTTCTTAAGATTGACATCACATTCACTTGTCCAAATAAATCCATGTGCAGCAAATGCAAAGGGTCAGTGATTGATGTTGCTGGTTTGCTTTTGAATGACACACTTCTTTGTTTCCCTTTCTGGCATGAATTCTTCTTTTTGCCCTGCACAGTAGAGAGTAACTAGTTTGAGATTTTTGGAACCCAGACTTTCTTGGGTCCTTTCTCACTAGTTGTAGACTCAAGACTTGACTCAGATTGAGTTGATTGTCTTTTAGTAATTTTGACTTTAATTGGATAATCATTAGTCTTGCTACTTGTTTGTGAGAGACTGTCAAGCTTAGAGTTTTCATTATTAATGTAAAGATTATTTAACCTTTTTACAGGTGATTTATCTTTTATTCTCTTTGAAGATACAGTCTCAGTTATAGGAATTTTATTTTTGCTCCTACAATTAACAGCTATGTGGTTGGGGTTACCACATACATGACATATCTTTTTAGGAGCATCAGGCATTCTAGCATAATTTGTATATTTATTAATGCCAATTTTTCCATTCCTATTTTTCTTATTTCTGCTTAACTCCACTAATTTTTCAGCCTTTTTGTTTGGAAGATTTTCCAGTTTTTTATTTAATTGTGTCTTTGTCATGAACCCAATATTTAATCTTTTTGTTTCACTCTTATCAACAACATTCACTATCTTTTGATAACTTTCTGTTTTTGTAGGGATTTGTTGATCTTGAGCGTTAATGAATTTGGATTCAATAACAAGAGTGACAAAATTAATTCTTTTTGTAAAATTTGGCTTACTAGTTGAGGAGTTCGCAGCTTCGAATAAATCATTTAAATCTGAACTCTTGTCTAGATTTTCATCATAACCTAGTCCAGATTTTTGTCCTATTGTTCGACACTCTACCAAGTCTGTTAACCTTTTAGAGGAAATATTCCATTGTTTAATCTCAGCTTGAGCATTTTCAAGTTGCTCTACTAAGTAATATTCCCTCTTTTTCAAAGCATCAATCATATGATGAGCTTTGTTTAAGTCAGACTTGATAGTGTCAAAATGTGCCAATCTTTGTTCGAGAAACTTGTTTCTTTTCAAGAGAATGTCACGTGATTCTTTTACATTGGTATGTTCAATAGTTAAAGAGTATGCTTTTAATGCTAGATGTGTCAAGTAAATTAAGCACATTGAAATTCTGAGTTACATCACATACCTTTGTAGAATCACTTGACTCGTCACTTCGAGCCATTAGAGCAAAGTTGACAACTTCTTCATCAGAGTCGTTGTCAATCCAATCTTTACCTTCTGTAATCAAGGCTTTGCTCTTTGATTTAGTTTTCTTGTTAGCAAAGTCTTTCCTTGATTTTTCATCCTTAGATCTATCACTAGATCTAGGCTTCCTGCACTCATTGGAAAAGTGCCCTAACCCGTCACAATTGTAACATCTTATTTTCTTTAAGTCGAAGGTGACTTTTTGACTTTCACGTTTAGAGGTTAGGCTTCTTTGACGATTTTCTTCCTTTCCTGTTGGCCCTAAATTTCTTGAACTGTTTGACCATGAATGCCATAAATTCCTCCATGTCATCATCAGAATCCAGTTCATCTTCCTGATCAGTCAAGCTAGCACTGGAAGATTCCTCATCAAGCTTCTCTTGAGACTTGCTTGTCTCAACCATCAACGCAGCTCCTTTGTCCTTGCCATGCATGCGTTGTCGTTGCTCTACTTCGAGTTCATAAGTCTTTAAGTTCCCGTAGAGCCTGTCCAGTGTGAGTATGTCCAAGTCATGAGCTTCTCTTATGGCTGTTGTTTTTGGATCCCAACTTGGAGGGAGAGATCTCATGAACTTGGTGTTGACATCCTCATTGTCATAGGACTTTCCAAGTATTTTCAAATCATTGAGCAAGGTGTTGAACCTATCATAAACTGACGTTATTGGTTCACCAGGCTTTGCTTGAAAGAACTCGTATTGTTGTGTCAACAATGACCTCTTGTTCTTTCAGACTTGGTCAGTCCCTTCACACAGGACTTTGATTGTGTCTCAGATTTGCTTCGATGTAGTGTAATTTATGATGCTTGTGAACATATTTTTATCAATTCCATTATAAAGTATGTTCATCACCTTAGCATCCTTTAACACTTGCAACTTGTCTTCGTTTGTATAATCACATTCTGGAGCAAGTTCAAAGTGTTCTGCCACAACAGATCCATCGACAGTTTTAGCAGGAACAAATTTCCTGGGTAGATAAGGACCCTTCTCAATCCTATCAATATAATCTGGATCTGTTGCTCTTAAGTGCATGTACATCTTTTGCTTCCACATTGGATATTCTTCTCTTTTCAGAATTGGAATTCTGGTACCACCATCACGACTTCCCGCATACGCTATTATGTTAGAGCTGCTTGCTTCGTCATTGGCCATCTCTTGGAACGTGTTAATTTAATAAATTCAATTATAGGCTCTAATACCAATTGTTTTCCTAGTGAGATGCCGAGAACTTGTAGAAAGGGAGGTTGAATACAAGTTCTTTGAATACTTTTCGAATTTCTTGTTCTTTAAGAAATTAAACTTTCTTGCGGAATATAAAGAACAAAAACTCAAATCAATTTATAAACAATTGCTATATTGATTTCACAACTAATTACAAATTCTAACAATCATAATAAATATGATCATCAACTTCTTTTCTATTCTGTATAGGAAAAGATACAAAACTATGAAAAACCTATACAACTTCGAATTACAATTCTCTATAAACATTATTACAGCTTCTCTAACAACTTAATTACTATTAACTCAGTTGCTCTTCTGAATAAAATTCAGTTTCCTTATTTGAATCAAATACAATCTTTCCTTTTTGATTAGGAAGAGATTTCTGGTTAGTTTCCTTTCCAGCTACGTCTTCAATAATATCTTGCTTTACATGGAAAACAATTCTTATTCAATTCAAACTCTGTAACTTTCAAGAAATAAATCACGATTAGTCCCTGATGCTTCATCTTTAGTCTCTGGTGACGTAATCACTAGTCTCTGGTGCTTTTAGTCCGTGATGACGTTAGATTGTGTAGTCTCCGATAGAGTTATTTAGTCTCTGATGCTTTAAGACTTAGTCTCCGATGACGTCAGCTTAGTCTCTGATGCTTTTAACCTTAGTCTCTGATGACATCAGCTTTAGTCTCTGACTTTTTTAGACTTAGTCTCCGATGACGTAAGCCTTAATCTCCGACAGGCAAAACTAGTCTCTGATAGATAAAAAATCCTTAGTCTCTGACAAGTTTTCCTAGTCTCCGACAAGCCTTTTTGTAAACTCTAACGGACCAAATACACATTTTGACTTACTGAAGCTTTGATACTCCATTCCAGCAATTACTTACAAATAAGAAATATATCTCTTTACAAAGAATGAATGAATTACAAACAAAGAGATAACTGCTAGCTACAAAACTTTAGTGTTACTAATTAACACTTCTATACATTTGTACACTAAGTAATCTAAAGACAATCATCATCAAATGTTCTAAAACCTAACACTTGTAATTATGTTATTACTTTGCTTTTAAACTTGGAGTCAAGCTCGTTTGTGACTTAGTCGAAACTTTGCTGAGGAGAGCATCAGGGGATATTTATTACATCGGAGATTACGGGCATTAGGGGTTAAGTATCAACATCAGAGACTATGACATCAGGGGATAATATTCTCCGACAGTGTAAATTTACCCGTCAGGGGATATTAGTCTCCGATAGCCAAATTCATGCGTCAGGGGATAGTTAGTCTTCGACAGTGTAAATTGCTTGTCGGGGGGATGGCTAGTCTCCGATAGGCAAAATAGCCCATCAGGGAATAATTAGTCTCCGATAACTTAATTATCCACTGATAGTTTCGGTTATTAATTCTCATGTAATTTATTTATTTCCGTATTTGTTTCCTAGTTTTAATAGGTTTGTTTCCTTTCCTTATTGGATTAGATTTCTTTCCAATGAATTATTCTTTACAATTAGGATTAGGAATCTTAACAGCTTATAAATAGCTGCTCATATTATACAATAAAGAATAATAGATTTTGATTAATAAAATTCAGAAGTTTCTGCAATTTCTTCTTGTTCATGTGATATACAAAACCCTATTCGTGTGATTCGAGTAGTATTGAACGTGTGATTCATTCAAGACCCTTAAGTCAACTTCTTGTACGTACATCAACAAGTTGATTTAAGCTATCCGAGTGATGTGGGCATAAATTGCAACGAACCTAAGTTAGAAGTAGAAGTTGTGCACGGATCAAATATTGATGATGAGTTAAGACTTCAAGGTCCAATTACTAGATCCAAGGCTAAGAGGTTTGACATGAGCTTATCAAATGCAGCATGTTTGAAGTTGGAAGAGTTAAAAGCTTTGGGACTACGTCTGGAGAATTATGACAGAGGAATCGAGACATGGGCTTAGTCTAATACGCATTATGATTTGCTAAGGGGTACTTGTAATTTTGTTCTTATTTTAGTTTCAAGACTAGAGTCAGGTACGTTTAAAACTTAGTCGAGACTTGGTCGAAACTGGCATATAGGCTTGCCGAGGAAAGTATCAGGGGGTGCCGAGGAAGTGTCAGGGTTTGGTCGAGAGCCGATGTCAGGGGATGATATCAAGCGCATTAGGGAATGCTTAGTTTCCGACCGTACAAAGTTACTCATCAGGGGATGCGTAGTCTCTGATAGGCATATTTGTTCATCAGGGGATAAATAGTCTCTGATAAGAATATTTGCTCGTCAGGGGATAAATAGTCTCTGATAGGCTTAATTGCTCGTCAGGGAATAAATAGTCGCTGATAGCTATTTTATCCACTGACAGTTGCGACTATTAATTTCACATATTTATTCATTTTTCGTATTTGTTTTTGTATTTATTTCCTAGTTTAATAGGTTTGCGTTCCTTTCCTTATGGGATTAGATTTCTTTCCAATGTGTTATTCTTTCCAATTAGGATTAGGTTTCTAATAACAACTTATAAATAGTTTCTTATGTTGTACGTTAAAAGGATCCAGATTTTGATTAATAAAATTCAGAAGTACTCTATAATTTCTTATTGTTTGTGTGATATAAACAAGACCCTGTTCGTGTGATTCGAATAGCTTTGAGCGTGTGACTCGTTCAAGAACCCTAAATCGACTTCTTGTGCGTACATCAATAAATTGATTTAGTCTATCCAAGGCTGTAGGCTTAAACACCCTACATCATCGAGGCTATAGGCTTCAACACCCTACATCATATTGGTATCAGAGCAAGGCTTGGCGTTGGGAGAAGAGAAACAAGGACGTGTGACTCTTTCTTGTTTTCTAGATTTCTACGTGGAGTGTAATCTGGTATTTTGTGCTCAAACTGCGATCAAGAATTACCAGAAATTTAATTGATTGTCTATCAAATTGAAGATGTTTGATTCAAGTGGACACGATAATATGGGAGATACGGGTTTACCTCGTGGAGCAACTTTACAAGACGCAAAGATCCAACAATTGCAAAATCAATATGTAACGATAACTACACAATTGGATATCGACTAAGAGATGATGGCCAGATTGTTGGGACATAACAACAATCATGCACGAGAAACTAATGGTCTGGAATAGGAACAGGAAACTGATGAATGTAACAATCAACATAATGTTCATGAAAGCCATTCAAATATAAAGCTTAAGGTTCCTTCTTTCACTGGCAGTAGTGATCTGGAAGAGTTCTTGCAATGGGTTCAAAAGGTTGAAAAGATCTTTGAATTCAAAAACCATACAGAAGAAAGAAAGTGTAAATTGGCTACTTTGGAGTTCTCAAAATATGCTAGTCTTTGGTGGGACAACTTTGTTGCACAAAGAAGGCGAGAAGGAGAAGAACCCATTGTTAGTTGGCGTGTGATGAAGAACTTGATGAGGAAGAGGTTTGTTCCTGATTATTACAAACAGGAGCTATACTTGCATCTGCAAACACTTAGACAAGGAGGAATGAGTGTTGAAGATTACGTGAAGGAGTTTGAATCCTTGAAATTATGATGTGAATTGGTTGAGCCAGAGGAGCAAACTATTGCTCATTTCTTAAGAGGATTGCGTCGAGAGATAGTAGATACGGTTGAACTTAGTCTGTATGTGTTTTTCGAAGATGTTGTAAAGCTTGTTGTGAAAGTGGAGAGACAACACAAAGCCAACACAAACAGAACGTACTCAAAGCCTAGTTTATGCAATTTTCTGCTGCAATTTACCTCTGCGCAGTTTATGCTGCTTGCTGCAGTGATGTCTGTTGCTGCTGCCTTCCAAATTTAGTGTATTCTCTGCTGAGTTTAGTGGCTTCTATGATGCTGCAATGCTGCATGATGAAATACTGCTTTACTGCTTCTGTTGCTACATTGATGAAATTTTTTTTCTGTTGATGCTTCCTTGTTGCTTTGGTGTTCGATTCTCTGTCTTTGTTGTAGCAGTGGTGTCCTCCTGATTGTAATCTTGTTAGATGTTTTATTCTTGCTTAGTGTTGGTTTTTTTTTCTTGCCTCTCCTGGTCTGTTTGCTAGGTTTAGCTTGTTGTTTCCTGTGTTGGTTTGTCTCCCTAGCTAGCGACCTGTGCTAGTAGGCTGGAGGGTATGCCCCTCGTTATTTCTGTATCTTTCTTTTCTTTCTATTTCACTCCCAATTTAACAAAAAAAAAAGCCTAGTAACAACACTAGTTCTTGGAGATCAGAGGACAGGAAAATTGACTTAAGTGATTCCAAGAGTAAGGGCAAAGAGAAAATGGCGGATAGTATGGGAAAGAAGGATAAACCGAAAAAAGACCTAAGTAACATTACTTGTTACAAGTGTAAGGGGCTAGGCCATTACGCCATGGATTGTCCTAACAAAAAAGCTTTCACTATACAAGAAGTGAGGGAGGCGTTTGCCATGGAGAATGGTTATGTTAGTGACTCTGAACATGAAGAAGAGTATGACGATGATTGTAAGAGTCAAGAAGTTGAATATGATAATCGTGAGTTACTGGTGTTGAGGTGTCTACTTAATACCCAAGTAGTCGACAAGGCTAAAAAACGTGAAACAATATTCCAAACAAGGTGCACTGTGATAAAGAAGGTGTACAACTTACTCATCGATGAAGGGAGTAGCACAAACATGGTGTCAAGTGAGGTTGTTGAGAAACTGCAACTCAAGATAATGAAGCACCCAAATCCATACAAGCTTTAATGGATTAATCAAGATAATGTGGTGAATGTCGACAAGCAAGTCTTAATTTTGTTTTCTATCGGAAGCGTATATAAAGATGAGGTATTGTTTGATGTAGTACCACAGATGGACGCGTGCCATATGCTCTTGGGAAGACCTTGGCAGTTTGATCGCCATGTCATACATGATGGAAAGAAAAACACCTATGTTTTTCACAAGGAGGGCTGAAAGATTGTGTTAAAGCCGAGGACACCAAAGCAAATTTTGGATGATCGGAAAACAAGAGCCAAAGGGAACAACGCATCAAAAGTAAAGGAAGCAAGGGAGTCCTTATTAGCAAGTAGACATAAAATAGAAGAAAACTTGCGAGAAGGTGGGATTGTTCTACTATTACTGGCACGTGAAGTATTGAAGTTGGAATCATTGATTAATAATTCACGGCTTCAAAGCTTACTCGACGAGTTTAAAGCATTATTTCTCGAAGAATTGCCTAAAGGATTACCACCAATCTGAGGCATTGAGCATCAGATTGACTTAATACCGAGAGCATCGTTACCAAATAGAGCAACCTATATATATAACCCAGAAGAAGAGAAAGAATTGAAGAGGCAAGTTGACGAGTTGATTGAGAGAGGATATGTTCGCGAATCCATGAGTCTGTGTTCAGTTCCAACTTTGCTAGCCCCGAAGAAGGATAGATCCATGAGGATGTGTGTGGGCAATCGCGCAATCAACAAGATAACGGTTAAATATCATTATCCAATTCCTAGACTCGATGACATACTTGATGAACAACATGGTGTTGTAGTATTCTCGAAAGTTGATTTGAAAAGCACCATTAAATTCTAATGCGAGAAGGTGATGAATGAAAAACTGCATTCAAGATCAAACACGGGCTATATGAGTGGATGGTTATGCTATTCGAGTTGTCAAATGCACCAAGCACTTTTATGAGGCTCATGAACCATGTTCTGCGCAGGTTCATTGGCAAATTTGTGGTGGTATACTTTGATGACATCCTGGTTTACAACAGCAATATGGATGATCACTTATTACATCTACGTGAGGTGTTTGTTGTCCTAAGTGAAAATCAATTGTATGCTAATCTGAAGAAAAGTGTATTTGCTCAAGACAAATTGATATTCCTAGGATACGTCGTGTCTAAGAACGGAATTGAGGTGGACAAAGAGAAGGTAAGAGCAATACAAGAATGGCCTGAACCAAAATCAGTAGGTGATATAAGGAGTTTTCATGGTTTGGCGTCATTCTATTGAAGATTTGTGAAGAACTTTAGCACTATTGCATCACCTATGCTTGAGTGTCTAAAGAAGGGGAGGTGAGTTCAGGTGGACAAAAGCTGCCCTGGAAAGTTTTGATTTACTGAAGCAGAAGCTATGTGAAACACCTATGTTAGCATTGCCAAACTTCAACAACACCTTTGAGGTGGACTGCTATGCGAGCGGCGTCGGCATAGGGGCTGTCTTAATGCAAGAGGGCAGGCCAGTGACTTATTTCAGTGAAAAGCTGAGTGGGGCAAGTCTGAACTATTCCACGTATGAGAAGGAATTTTACTCACTGATCCAAACTTTGGAGACCTGGCAACATTACCTATTGCCCAAGGAATTCGTCATATATATTGATCACAAATCCCTGGCGTACATTAGATGGCAGGGCAAGTTGAATCGCAGACAAGCCAAATGGGTTGAATTTCTGGAAACTTTCCCATATGTGATCAAGTACAAGCAAGGTAAAAGGAAATGTTGTGGCTGATGCACTGTCCAGAAAGTATACCCTCCTATCATTGCTCAATTCTCGTTTATTGGGATTTAATCTGATTAAGGAGCAATATGCACATGACCCTTTCTTCGCTAAAGTCTTAGAAAATTGTGGAAAGGGTGCAAATGGACAGTATTTTGTGCATGATGGGTTCCTTTTTAAAGGGAAGCGAGTTTGTATACCAAGCTCGTCTTTACGCGAACTGTTAATTAGAGAAGAACACGGAGGACGTCTTGCTAGTAACTTCGGTGAGGGAAAAACATTGGAAGCTTTAAAAGAACACTTTTATTGTCGAGCATGGATCGCGATTGATGTGGGAATGAATTGTAACGAACCTGATTCAAAAGTAGAAGTTGTTAGGTTTTAGAACATTTGATGATGATTGTCTTTAGATTACTTAGAGTACAAATGTATAGAAAGTGTTAATTAGTAATATTGAAGTTTTGTAGCTAGCAGTTATCTCTTTGTTTGTAATTTATTCATTATTTGTAAAGAGTTAAAATTATTTCATATTTGTAAGTAACTGCTGGAATGATGTATCGAAGCTTTAGAAAGTCAAGATGTGTATTTGATCCGTTAGAATTTGCAAAAAGGCTTGTCGGAGACTAGGAGAATTGGTCAGGGACTAAAAAGATTTTTTCTGTCGGAGACTAGTTTTGCCTATCGGAGACTAAGACTTAAGTCATCAGAGATTAAGTCTAAAGGAGTCGGAGACTAAAGCTTACGTCATCGGAGACTAAAGTTAAAAGCATCAGAGACTAAGCTGACGTCATCAGAGACTAAGCCTTAACGCGTCAGAAACTAAACAATTCTATCGGAGACTACACAAGCTGATGTCATCAGGGATTAAATGCACCAGAGACTAGTAATGACGTCACCAGAGACTAAAGATGAAGCATCAGGGACTAATCGTGATTTATTTCCTGAAAGATACAGAGTTCGAATTAAAATAGAATGTCTTCCACATAAAGTAAAATATTATTGAAGACATAGCTGGTAAGGAAACTAACCAGAAATCTGTTCCTATCAAAAAGGAAAGATTGTATTTGATTCGAATAAGGAAGCTGAATTTTATTCAGAATAGGAACTGAGTTAATGATAATTTCAGTTGTCATAGAAGCTATAATAAGTTTTTTTACAGAGAATTGTAACTTCGAAGCTGTATAGGTTTTTCATAGTTTTGTATCTTTTCCTATACAGAATAGAAAAGAAGCTGACGATTACATTATTGTAATTGTTAGGATTTGTATTCAATTGTAAATCAATAAAGCAATTGTTTATAAATTGATTTGTGTTCTTGTTCTTTATATTCCGCAAGAAAAGTTAATTTCTTACAGAACAAGTAACTCAGAAAGATTTCAAAGAACTTGTATTCAACCCCCCCCCCCCCCCCCCCCTTCTACAAGTTCTCGACATCTCACTGGGAAAACAATTGGTATCAGAGCCTGTAATTGAATTTATTCAATTAATACATTCCAAGAGATGGCCAATGATGAAGCAAGCAGCTCTAGCATAATGACATATGCGGGAAGTCGTGATGGTAGTACTAGAATTCCCATACTTAAAAGAGAAGAATATCCTATGTGGAAGCAAAAGATGTATATGCACTTAAGAGCAACAGATCCAGATTACATTGATAGGATTGAGAAGGGTCCTTATCTACCCAGGAAATTTATTCCTGCTAAAACTGTAGAAGGATCTGTTGTTGCATAACACTTTGAACTTGCTCCAGAAAGTAATTATACGAATGAAGACAAGTTGCAAGTGTTAAAGGATGCTAAGGTAATGAACATACTTTATAATGGAATTGATAAAAATATGTTCACAAACATCATAAATTGCACTACATCAAAGAAAATCTGGGACGCCATCAAAGTCCTGTGTGAGGGGACTGACCAAGTCCGAAAGAACAAAAGATCATTGTTAACACAACAATATGAGTTCTTTCAAGCAAAGCCTGGTGAACCAATAACATCAGTATATGATAGGTTCAACACTTTGCTCAACAACTTGAAAATACTTGGGAAGTCCTATGATATTGAGTATGTCAATACTAAGTTTATAAAATCTCTTCCACCAAGTTGGGATCCAAAGACAACGGCAATAAGAGAGGCTCATGACTTGGATATCCTTACACTGGACAGGTTCTACGGAAATTTAAAGACCTATGAACTTGAAGTAGAGCAATGACAACGCATGCATGGCAAGGATAGAGGAGCTACATTGATGGTTGAGACAAGCAAGTCTCAAGAGAAGCTTGATGTGGAATCTTCTGATGCTAGCTCGACTGATCAGGAAGATGAACTGGATTCTGATGATGACATGGAGGAATTCATGGCGTTTATGGTCAAATAGTTCAAGAAGTTTAGAGCAAGCAAGAAAGGAAGAAAAGCGTCAAGACAACCTAACCCTAAACGTGAAGGTCAAAAAGTCACCTTCGACTTAAAAAAGATAAGATGCTACAACTATGATGGGTTAGGGCACTTTGCCAATGAGTGCAGGAAGCCTAGATCTAGTGATAGATCTAAGGGTGAGAAATCAAAGAAAGACTTTGCTGACAAGAAAGCTAAATCCAAGAGCAAAACCTTGATTACTGAGGGAAAAGATTAGATTGACAGCGACTCTGATGAAGAAGTTGTCAACTTTGCCCTAATGGCTCGTAGTGACGAGTCAAGTGATTCTACAAAGGACAAAAAGAAGAAATCATGGTACTTGGAAAGTGGCTGTTCAAGGCACATGACCGGAGATAAGACCCTGCTAAAACAGTATGAAGAGAAAAATGGCCCAAAAGTCACTTTTGGAGATGACAGCAAAGGCCATACAAGGGGATATGGCAGTGTTGAACATGGAGATGTCATCTTCATAGAAGTAGCACTGGTTGACGGCTTAAAGCACAATTTACTTAGTGTGAGTCAACTTTGTGATAAAGGATTCCATGTTATCTTTAAAGAAGACCTATGCCAGGTGTGTGACAAGAAATCTGAGAATGTGATATTGACTGGAAAAAGAAAAGGAAATTTGTGTATTGCAAATCTTATTTCTTTTACTGATCAAATCACATGTCTGTATAGCAAAGCTTTAACTGATGAAAGTTGGCTTTGGCTTAAGAAGCTTTCCCACTTGAATTTCAAGAACATCAACAAGCTTGTGAGGAAAGGATTGGTAGCTGGCATTCCACAATTAGAATTTACACAAGAAGGATTATGTGATGCATGCCAGAAAGGGAAACAAAAAGGTGTATCATTCAAGAGTAAACCAGCAACATCAATCACTGACCCGCTACAATTGTTACATATGGATTTATTTGGTCAAGTGAATGTGATGT